>JBAMYA010060731.1:0-28124 GCA_037176975.1 Arrhamphus sclerolepis | reverse complement strand
GTGCAGGGTCACAGGGGTCTGCTGGAGCCTATCCCAGCTCACTTTGGGCAAAAGGCAGGGGTACACCCTGGACAGGTTGCTAGTCCACCACATTGCCACATGTAGACAGACAACCATTCACACATAGGGACAATTTAGGAACACCAATCAACCTACGGAGCATGCCTTTGGACTGGGGGAGGAAGCCAGAGTACCTGGTGAGATCCCACACAAGCACAGGGAGAACATGCAAACTCCACACAGAAAGCCCCCTGTGGAGGCTTGAACCAGGAACCTTCTTGCTGTGAGGCAACAGTGCTGACCACCAAGCCACCGTGCTGCCCATAGTACAAACAATCCTTCTAAATTCTGTAAGATGATTAAATCATTGTCTTCAGGCACAAGGGACACTGTACTTACAGATACTTTAAAGCTGAATGATGAGATCATCGCAAACAAGAAAAGTATGTTAGATTCTTTAAACCAGCACTTTATATCTTCTGGACTGTTGTTTGAGCAGGAAATAAAACAAGAGATAAGTCAAGCGGATTACTCTCTGTCTGGTTAAAATGTATCCTGTGATTTTGATCTTGCTTTTATTACTAGAGAGGAGGTATACAATGCTCTCATTAAGTTAAATAACAAGAAATCCTCTGGTCCTGATGGATTAGACCCATATTTTTTTTGAAAACTGCTGCTGAGGATATTGCGGAACCCTTGACATACCTCTTCAATCAACTATAGAAACTGGAATAATTCCTAGTGTATGGAAGTCGGCATATGTCAATCCTTTATTGAAGGGTGGTGACCAATCAAATCTTAATAATTAAAGGCTGATATCTAAACTGTCTGCTTTAGCCAAAGTTTTAGAGGGGCTTATAAATCATCTAAGCCTAGGCACGGCTGTGTCCATGAAATGTGAAAATCCATACTTTGTCGTAGGATTACAATAAAAGCATCATTGGAAAGGTCTACACCTGGGGAATAAAATATGTGGGTTTAAGGGTCGTAAATGACTCCTTCTTTGAACTATTGATCTTTGAACCCTGACTTCTGAGAATGTTTGAAGGGTTGTAATTCATCACTAAAACATTCTACAGAAATGGGACAAAGTGTTCTAGAAAGCTTATGAACTCAGCTGTGTGATTATACATAGTGGATATAGTCTGCAAGTGGAGCTGCTGCCCAAAATGGAAAACATATATTGCCACTCACTTTTATTATATACACTTATATTCTGTTCACAGAAATGTTTCTCACACCCTAAACCTCCGTTATGCATTTATTTCATTATTTATAAACACTTATTCCAGGAAATTAAAAATCGTTTTAGAAAATACAAATTCCATGAGCTCCGATGTGCTACTTGTTGCAAGTCACGTGATGTTTTTTCCGGTTTTTAAATGTCAAAATAGGGTTGTAAAAAGCTATATATACTGATGACATCAAATATCTGTAAAGTCAAACTAGCGATGACAGTGCCTTAAATTGATATATGTTAAGAAAAAATGAATATAGTTTATTTAAGTTGCTTTTAGAACCACTCAATGCAGGTTTACGGCAAAAAACAATGGAGGCTGGTTCTTCTGCTGTATAAAACAGAAAATCTGGGGTTACAATTGCTTTATTTACTGAATACATTAAATATTTACGTAAGCTGAATTTGTAATGGCAGTGATTATAGTTGGATTAAGTTAAGAAATGAGACACAACACTGCATTTGAGCCTTTTATGTGAAAATATATCAGCGAGCTTTGCTGAAGCTTAGTTGACCGGCCGGAATTAGAAACCAAATGCAGCCAATGTACAGCGGACAGCTCATAGCAGAAATGGAATTAGTCCAACTACGTCACAAAGCTTTCTGCCGATCTCATGCATGTACACAGACATGCATTTGGAGAGAGGGAGTAGGGGCTGAAATTTCCTACTGGCACGCTGCACAGCCCTGAGCAGTTTGGGGACCTTGCTCACAGGCACCTTGGCAGCTACCAGTCCACCTCCACATATCTTGGTCCGAGGCTGGACTCAAACCAGCAACCCTCCAGTTGCCAGCCCAAGCTACTTACGTAGCTCCTCCTGGAAGAGGTCTAGCTGTCTGGCTTTGCTGAAACAACGGGAGATTAGTCAGACCAGCTCTCAATGATGTCCGATGTCAGCATGGGCTGGTGGACAGAGCTGAACTGGGACAGAGGCAGTACCTAAAAGTGTGTATTGTGAGAGAGGACTGAGGTGAAGCCCCGCGCATCACAGAGGAGAGGAGAAATCATACATTCATGGGGAAACATTCGATGGAAACGATGGCCACTTGAGTTAGATACACTGTATGAAATATGACATACGGCAAATATACGGTGATTAAAATGTTGTATTAAGTTGTGGTCAAGGTTCAGAAATGAAATAAAACTGAACTCCCTCTGTGCACCGTGGTCTATGATTGTCATACTTGTAGGCACAAAATGAATTTCCAGTTGAAATACATTAGTTTGAAATATGTTCAGAAGAACACAAAAAAGAAACAATAGATAAAGTAATGTGACAGTTTCACGAATTCCCATGAGACCGGGTTGAAACTCTTCACAGATAGTCAGAAGCTGTGGTAGTGGCTGAGGGATTTCCCAAGAACACTAAGATGTCATCTGCATGTAAAGACAGCTATTATTTTGTGTTAGAAATAGATATGGGTGAGATCAAATCAGATTGGTAAATTGCTTGAGCTAGTGGTTCCAAAGAGAGAACACATAGGGCAGGGCTTAATGGTTTGACCTGTCAATACCTGTGTTGAGGGGTTTGAGTATAACGTTTTAATTATTCCAATAAAGGTGCTACCAAAGCCCATTGCCTCCAAAACAGACCACTCTAGATGGTCAAAAGCTGTCATTGCATCCAGTGAAAGTACAGACATAGATGTTTCATTGTCAGATGCATCATCAATGATGTGCAGACGGTGCATAACATTATCCACCACAAGCCTTGATTTTATGAAACCTGTTTGATCAGGGCTGACTAATGATGGCATTTGGTGCTGAAGGTGGTGATCCAGAAGCTTTGCAAAAATCTTTAGGTCAGAATTTAGGAGGCTGAGAGGGCAGTAGCAAGAGCAGTCTGTAGGGTCCTTGTCTTCTTTCACCTGCAGAGAGATGAGGCCTGTGTTCACGTCCTTTGAGAATCTACCTTTCCCAGTTGAGAAGGTGATCATATCCAGGAGAAATGGGCCCAACTGCTCCAAAAAGTAACACAGAATTCAGGGGGGATGCCATCTATGCCTGCATGGCCCTTACTGCATCCCATATCTCTTCTAATGAGATTGGTTCATCTAGGTTAACGGAATCTGTTGTTGATAGCTTGGGCAAATGCAATTGACCTAAAAATTTGTCATCTCTGAGTGGATCATAAAAACAGAATCAATGTTCTGGAGTGGTTAGTCTAAGTCCAGACTTAAATGTGGTTTTTCCACCTAACTGATTCCGGTGCTCATTCAGAGCTAGTGCCACACGTAGTACCAGTTCTTTTTATTTTTTGACCATCAGCTGTGATAAAAATACTGGCATAGGTTGCTCGAAAAACTGGTGATATGCTGGCCCCAAAACCATGCTGGGGCTACATGCAAGAATTGTTATGTCACAGGACTAGGACCAAACAAAGCAACCAACCAACCAAAACAATGCAACCACTATATAACTTGTGTTTGGCCTCAGTTTATTTTATTTTTTTTAATATACTGATGAACCCCGGAATAAAAGACAGAAAGATGGATAAGATGAAGCAGCAATGGACTGAAGAAGAGGTGGCATCTCTTTTTGCACTGTGGTCATCGATTGAAGTGCAGCGTAAGTATGATGGTGCAATGAGAACAAAACAGATTCTGATTTAAATTCAGAAAGGGATGGTGATGGCAGGGTTTCAAACAACTGTGGACCAAATAGCCAACAAATTTAAGAACCTAAAAAAAGATAATAGGGACCAGAAAAAGGAACTTGTGCACAGTGGCAGTGGCCTGCCATAAAATATGCTATAGTTTGATCAAATGGATGGTGTGTTGTGGGGTTGCGGGACAGGCCATCATGCAACATCTTGGGTGCTTTAAACTCAATTAAGGCTATGTCACAGGGAATCGAGGACATAATGGTTTCACCAAGCTGTCCAGACCCGGTGAGACATTTATTTCATATATTGATTCAATGTTTCACATTTTCAACACCAAATATATATTGTCTTTTTCTTTAGTGGCCCTGTATTCATGTTGGCAATGGAGAGAAAGTGATGTAGTAGGTAGTAAAGTGCGAGCTCTTTGCTAGCTCATTGCTAGCTCCTGCTAGCTAGCATAGCACTTGGCAGACTAATAATACCCTTAATGTTCACCAATTTCTCATGTTGATACACGTCGTCAGTTATGATGAATGCAATAATGAGATGAAGTATGCTTTGGTATTTAAGCTTTTGTATTCAACTGAAAAGATTCCTGAACGGGGAATTTGTGTATTACAGTTAGATGCAGAGTTAAGGCTTAAATGTAAAGTGAAAATGATTGTTTATAATCATCATACCTTCTTAGCTTGCCTTTGGACAGGTCAGATGAGAGGATCCTTTGCCAGAACTAGGCCTATTTAAAGAAGATGCAAGAGGACACATCTGTTTTCCACACAGACAAAGAAGAAATCCACGCTGTCTAAAAGCTAGAAACAACTCTGAAATGATGTCACAATTCAATATGGTCAATATAAAAATTCTAGAAGAAATAGTTTGTCATCTTAAATCAACAACAGCACTAGTCTACCATCCGATTTAAAAAAAAAAAAAATGTTTTTACCTCAGTAGAAAGTGATCTCCTACAAATGCTAAACAGCTCACTGGCATCAGGTATTTTTCCCAAGTCACTAAAGGTATGGTTCCCTTGGTCAAATATTACAGAACTTTAACACTGATTATCACAATTACACAGATGATACACAACTCTGTGTCTCTGTCACCTGGAATCTTCAGCTCAACAGAATTAGTGTGTCAGTGTCTGGAGCAAATAAACATCTGGATTAGAGAGAATTTTCTGCAGCTAACTCAAGACAAAACTGAGATTATTCTGTTTGGTAGTACAGAGAAGAGGGTCAGCTTTGGTAAACATCTGGAGTCTCAGGTTCTTAAAACTACAAACCAAGTTCGTTGTCTTGGAGTATTAACAGACTCGGATCTGACTTTCAGCAGCCAAATCAAAGCCGTCACTAAGACAGCTGTTTATCAACTCAGAAAAATAAACAGGATTAAACATTTTGTCTCCCAGAAAGACCAGGAGATGCATTCATCTCCAGTAGACCGGATTACTGTAATGTTCTTTTGACAGGACTTCCCAAAAACAGCATCAAATATCTGCAGCTCATCCAGAACACTGCTGCTCGTGTTAACCAGGAATAGGAGATCTGAACACATCACATCAGTTTTAAAGTCTTTAAACCCGCTTCCAATCAGTCAGATAATAGATTTTAAGATCCTGCTGATACTCTACACATCCCAGAATAGTCTAACTCCAGAATACATCTGTAATATGTTCAGAGTGGATAAACCGAGCAGGACTCTTAGACCCAAGGACTCAGGTCAGTTAGTTCAGACCAGAGTCCAGACTAAACATGGAGAAGCAGCATTTAGCTGCTATGCTGCAAACAAGTGGAACAAAGAGTGGATATTAAACTTTTACCAAATGCAGACACTTTGAAATCCAGGTTAAAAACATCCCTTACCTCATGTGTACATGAAATCTGCACAGTATCTTTTATTTCTTTATATATATTTTTTTATTTCTGCATTCATATGTACTTTTTCTGTTTTAATGATTGTTGCTCTTTAATGATTTTAACCCATTTGTCTTATCTTAATTTATTTTATTTCTTTTATTTTTACACTTGTGTTTTTATCTAAAGCACTTTGAGTTGTCTTGTACATGAAATGTGCTCTATAAATAAACTCGCCTTGCCTTTTAGGTCACTGACGTTACTTCTCGTTTTACTTTAAAGGTCTGTCTTTGTCTTGTTGTCTACTGTTTGACTTCCCTGGCCTCCTCTGCCCTGATCTGTGTCTTATCAGCCCGTTTGTATATCTGGTCTTTTCTTTCCGTGTGTGCTTGCTGCTCCTGTTCACACCCTAAGTTGCTGCCGTGTGTTTCTCTGCATCGATTTCAAAGTAAAGGATTCTTTGCTGGATTACTCCAACCTCTTGCCTGTTTCTGTATTTGGGTTCTCTCAATGCTCCATTTACATGAAATGTAAATGTAATGTTCACATATTTGCCAGACTATCCTTCAGTGAAATAGCCTCCATCTTCCTCACAAATGTTGAGTAGAACACAGCAAGTCAGTGCTATTATCTTGCAAAGCTCCAGTCTGCAGTCATTTCTTTTTAATAAGCATCTCCATCATCATTTTAGTCTACCAAAAGCCATCTCAGCCATTGCAGAACTCAGCCTGTAGTTGTAGGTGCATTGTTCAGGAGTCCACTTTCCTATATCTGAAAAGGCTTCATCACCCAGGTCTGCAGGGGATATGCTGGGTCACCATTCAGGTACTGCTCTACTTCACAACCAAAAATACTCACTTTGTTTTGTCCAAGTAATGCTCCATCACTTATGAGGTCCCATAAATAAGACTGGTGTTGCACTGGAATCATGCACATTTCCAGCATAGCCAACACATACTTCCCAGAGATGTCCTATGCCATCTACTACAGCTTGTAGAACAACAGAAGGCCATCCTTTCTGGTTGTAATAGTCCTGTGGATACTATTCAGATGCTATTATTGGAATGTGCTTTCCATGAGTTGCACTGACACACACAATGCAGTGCTCAGGTCTTCTCCAAAAGATGGCTAATTGTCCTGTACTCACTTCCAGTGGCAAGCTTCCACATGGTGATACCAACCCTCTTTTCAACGGGCATACACAGCTAAAGGTTTGTGTTTCTTCTTTCCATGACATGCTTAACTTGACTGCAGATTCACAAGATACAAAGGACTCTAGGGACAAACTGTGAAGAGCTGTGTGAGGGACCGAGCCAGTCAAACATGAGGAGTCGATTTTCAAAGAAAGTAGGTTTTATTCCCAAAAATAACAAAATTCAAAAGCAATTGTTACAGGGCCCTTAAAAGAGGTCAAATGAAAGAAACTAAACTTAATCCAAAACTCGTGATTTAACATAACCATCAAACTAACTACTCAAACAAAATAAACTAACCTGACACACAACAAAGGGGACTTAAATACTGGCTGATCAGACCAGAGAAACACACTTAGGAAAAGGGAAGGGGAACATCTACTCAGAAATTTAACAAAAGACTGAACACAGTTAGCTTAACTATTAACTTAAATGACAAAAAAAACTAAACAGAGTTCAACAAAAATAAGCAAATCACAAAAGCAAAATAACTAATGCAAAAATTAGAACGGGACTCCATGGTCTTTCCCCCATGGTGAAGCTCTGCATAGTATCACCCAGTATCAGTCAGTCAATCAATCTGGAATTGGAGGGTGCCATTGCCTCAGCCTAGTACAATTAGAACCAATGTATTTCAATAGTGTCAAAAATAAACAAAAGCTTATATCTTTATACTGCTGTGGGTGTGCCATGTATATGAAAAACTCAAAATGACAAAGTGTGGGTGCGTGAGATTACCGCCTGTGTGGCTGCAGGTCATCACAAGCTGAAATCTAAGATGATGGTATCCCACTATTGCCAAGATCACAGCTGTACCTACACAGCTGGTGAACGCCTTCTTGTGATCTGCCACAGTTATTTATATGGGAAAAAAACGTGATTACTAATTAATATTTTCTAAATATTATTTATACCACAATTAACACATCTAATATTACAAGGAATTCAGGATGGATACTAACAGGTTAGATCATGCAATCAAAATTCTATGTACTGTACAGTAAACATGTACTTTCATCCTTAAATGTGTACACCATTGATACTAATGACAGTTGCATAAAAATAATTCCAGACCCCAAGGAAAATCTTTAGAGCCAGAATCAACATTTGCACTGTACGAAAATCATACTTCATTGTTAATATTATGAGGGATTTCACGCTTGTTTTACAGGTTTCCCGCTTCCGCATTGGCGACATTATAAATGACGTAGTGTCCTTACTTTCCAATATTCTCCAGCAGTGGAAAGGCAATCAAGTTCTTTGTAGAATCAGTTTTGAGCTGGCTGTAGCACTGGCCTAGCACTAATTTTGAGATGGTCGAAAAGGGATTAAAGACATGACCTTAAACAGACTGTTGATGTTGGAAATCCTTCCAGTGTGTTTGAATTAAAGTTATTCTGCAAAGAAGAGTGGGGTTCCAGGACCTTAGTGAGGCTTTAGAAGTGGTCCAGTGTCCAGAACATGCAATATTCCTCCTGAATCTGAGGTTCAGGATACTACTTATCCAGCAGCCCTGGATGGCTTCAGTTGGGAGGCTGAGGAGCAGAATTTACCTGTAACTGGATCACACCTTCAGTGTGCCAATAATAATGTTAATTATGATTTTACAGTTATTTATTTCAAGTATCGCTTTTCATCTTTCAAAGCTCTCCAGAATGTCAGCTGGTTGCTCTTTTTTCAATTTCAATTCAAGTTTATTTATAAAACAAGTGAAAATCCAGACTAAACAATAAAACAAGAAAATCTATCTTAAGAATTAAAATAAAACATTAAACCGTACATGCACTCAAACACACAAATATATATATTAATAAAATAAAAATAATATGATAAAATAAAATAAAAGCCAAGATGTCATTCTCAGTGTGGAGAGAACACCAGTGCAAAGAGGTGCATTTTTAACAAGGTTTTAAAATGATCAGTAGTTTCAGCAGATCTTATATTAACAGGCAGACTGTTCCATAGTTTGGGGGCAACGATAGAAAATGCTCCGCTCTACTTTTAAGTTTAGATCTAGGAAGAGTTAAAAGCAACTGGTTGGTAGACCTCAGCTCTGACAGGAACATGGTGGTTTAAAAGCTTGGATAAATAAAGTGGTGCTGTACCATTCAGACTCTTAAAAACAAGTAATAAAATCTTGAAATGGATCGTGTACTGGACAGGAAGCCACTGAAGGGAAGCCAGCACAGGAGTAATTTGATCATGCCGTTTCTTACTTCAGAAGGCGAGCTGCTGCGTTCTGAACTGTTTGCGGGCAGCGGGGCAACAGCTGATCAATCCCAGAGTAGAGGGCATTACAGTAATCTAGTTGGCAGGTAATAAAAGCGTGAATAGCTCTCTACAGGTCTTTAAAATGAAGGTAGGGTTTTACCTTACTTAAAAGCCGCAGATGGAAAAAGCTTGCTTTAACCACTGAACTAATCTGTTTGTCAAATTTAAAACCAGAGTCGAAAATCACACCAAGATTCTTCACAAATTGCTTACAATACACAGACAAAGGAGCAATCACACTATCATGACCATCTAAAATGTTTGGCTGACCAAAAGCTATTATTTCTGTCTTGTTTTTGTTTAAATTAAGAAAGTTTCTCTCCAACCAGGGCTGGACTTCCTTGAGATAGATTAGCAGAGGTTCAATTGAGTTTTACAGTTTCACTCTATGGGCAAATAAATTTGTAAATCATCAGCAAAACAGTGGAATGCAATGTTATGCCTTTGAAAAATGGAGCCTAAGGGAAGCAAATACAAAGAGAAGAGAATTGGGCCTGGTGCTTCATATTTTACTGGGCCAGCTAAAGTTACATAAAAATCTGAATTAGGCTGAGTTACTACTCTAAACAGTTATGATTTGACATTTAACAAATGTCAAAAGAAAATGTGTCACATATTTAGAAACAGACAACAGGTAGACATCATGGAGCTAACAGCTTAGCCTCAGGGTGCAGAGATGCTCGTTAACCAGAGTATGTCCATGAAGCAACTGTTTGTTGTTTACAAGCATCCCGCTCTGTCTGCAATCTCACGGATCATCTGAAAACTGGACAGAGAGCTGTTGGAGTCCAAAAATATGGTCTTGAGTCACTCATTCTCAGTAACAGTAGCAGTGGACTGATGGGTATTGTGAAAGTGAAAGATCTCAGGTGTGAAAGTGAATGATTTTAATAACCTGGTCAAAACTTAAAGGAAGGCAGGGTTGGGAAGTTAGATGAGTTGGGGTTTGCTGAATGGGTGGATTTTTCCAGAGTACCATAAAGGCTAGAATTACCACTGTTGGCTGGGAGTGAAAGTAGCTATGGCTGGCTGCTTTAGGTAAGTTACTTTCAACCTTGATTTCTTCCAGGTCACCTTGGAGCAGCTACAGTGGCCTCTTAGTGCAATTAAGAGCACCATAAATCCATTTTATCTTTAAAATAACAATGATTATGCTCAATAGCTAAAGTGACGGGCATCAGAGACCAGGATCACTCAAAAGACATCAGACAGATTTGTGTTTTTATATAATTTTACCTGGTGAGGTACATATAAATTCTCCGAACAGCTGCTGTAGATGTGAACTCTATCTACGAGAGACCAAAACAGTTTTTTTGTACCAGACTGTAAGTACGTCTATTTCCGCAGTAAAGTTAGATGTTTTAATATGGAGGTCAATGGACACTCACTCACTGAATTTCACTCTACTGGTCAATACATGAAGCGCAGCCTCTAGTGGATGGTAGAAGAACTGCAACCTCTAGTTGTTGGTAGAGGAACTGCAGTTTCTAAATATCTATCATGGCTTCAGTGTTGAAACCTGAATGTTGCTCCATGAATAGGGCAGCATGGTAGCTTTGCACACACACGCGCACACACACACCCACACACAGACACCCCACCCCAACCCTGCATGGGTATAGATAATGGGGAGGTCAGAGTGAGAGAATGTTGGTGCGTTTAGCTGCCACTACCCACTCTGAAATGTTTTTAAGTGTCCTGATAAAGTGCCATTTGAATAAAGTGAAATGGAGGCCTTGATTTGACTTGCAGGGTCTATGGCAAAAAAAAACAAAAAACAAACAAAAAAAAAATCATTTATGAACAAGTTTCTTTCCAGCCAAACACATCACTAAAAAGCTCCCATTTATTGTTTATTGGTGCTTTTGACATGAAAGTACTTCCGTTCACATTCAGTTGACTGTAGTCTGCACAGAAGCATTGAAGTTTAGAGACGAAACCACAAAAGAGGCCGAAACACAACAAAGAGGTTGTGCAACACCAGTTTAGCAGATTAGTTTATGAAAGGAAGGACAGAGCTTCAAAATCCTGAACTGGATAGATAAAAAGCTGCAGAGGCAATGAGGACATGAAACAGCTGCCAAAAGATCAGCATTGAACCCACATGTGTAGGAGAATATTAGGAGGAGAAGCAAAACTGGATCTGTGCCTCTGCAGAGGAGTAAACACAACAACAAATAACTTCACACAGATATCGACTCAACTATGTTTATTGGCTATTCCCTATCTATATTAGGTTAACTGCTCTCCTGTGACGTTTGTGGACTATTTTCTTTAGCTTATCTCTGTGTGCATGACTGACCTCCTCTGACAGCAGTAATGAGTTTATTTGTAGCCATTCCCTTTGACTGGTCTCTTAACAGGTATGATATTATACTAATGGGATGATGGGGGTGACACTGCCGTGGCATACTGTTATAAACCATACGGCCATGTTCCCGAGGTTGTCCCAAATCCTGATAGATGTCATTGAGAAAACACCGAAATGAAAGAAAGCTGGGATGTTTCTTTATTTCAGACATGCAACACATCTCCGAGAAAGTTAGGACAGCCAAGCTTTTACCACTTTGTTATGTTCATATGCCATATCACAACATTTAGAAGGTGTTCTGAATACCAAGAAATGAAGAGTTTCAGGTCTTGTTTCACCTAAAAAAATTTCTTCAACATTGCCTATAGGATGAAATAGTTTGACAACCCTGATGTAAATTCATAAAGTTAAGTTTTTCGAAAATCAGATGATTTTACTTTCAGTTTTTCAAAATGGCAGGAAAATGTGGTAGACAAACATGGGCATGGTGGGTCAGTTTTGCTCAGATTTTTGCTCTCAACTTTGATCATAAAACTGAGCCATTTATACTCAAGTCATACATTTTTATCAAAGTCCTGGATTGAGGACATAAAATGATGAGATTGAGAACCTGATAATATTTATTTATCTGTACAAACTACTATATGAGTTGCTGGCACCAGCATTCTGTATGTAATCACCTGATTATCAAAACAGATTTATAAGGGATAACATCTGCTATTAACTATTTTTTATTACTATTTTTTACTCCATTTTCCTATAATGTTTTCTGTCTAGCTGCAGCGTTACTGGATGACCTCAGCTCAACTGTTATGAATGCAGTGTAAGTGAGTTTGACACGTGCTTTAGCTCATATGGCTCCCCAGACACGAGGAAAACTGTAAATGGTCTAATTATAGCACCACCTAGAACATGTTTTGGTTATTTATATTGTCAGAGGTCTCACTGCAGACTGGAATCTTTGTTATTATTATCATTTTTAAATTTGGTTGATGGATGAATTTTTGGACTTCTGAGGAAGCTATAATAATCTTTTCATAAACAAAAGAGTTCCAGAGCCCTGATTAATGTTGTCTGACACTCTGATTGACCCTGAAATCTCCCTTAATTAGAGGAGATGTGAGATCTTTAACAATAACATCTGAATAAGTAAAACATTTCTGAAGAAATTTTGCAAGGGTGCCAAGAAGACCAATGAGTCCATTATTTGTTGGAGAATAAGATGCAATTCTTGTCTATGCATCTTGGCTGACTCAGTGTTCCACCATGTAACTCAGAACTTTTTAACTTTTCTTTTTTTTTTCTTTCTTTTCTACATGTTCCTCATCTACACCCTTCCTGCCACTTCTCATATAGAGTTTAGATAAAGTTTAGGAAAAAGTAACAAACCTTCTTTTCTTCCATGCCTGACAAAACCATAGAGGAAACTTTTTTCCTGTTTTTGGTCAATTACAGTTCTTCCTTCAAAGATTCTCACCATGTCTGATAGAGCTGGAGGATCTGAGTCCAGTCCAGATTGAGGTCATGGCTTTGAATTGGCTACCCGTCACTTTCTGACTGATTGTGAGGTCTGTTTGGAGACATCATCCATTTGAAGAACCAACACGCAACATTTACATGCCTCATGTCTTAACACAAGCAAACAAGAACACGTCTCCAGAAATGTCCAGAAGTAAACTCTTGCCTTTTTTCTGGTGGTTTTGGAGCAGAAGGTGTTTTAGTGTGGATAATCTCTTCTCTCTTCCTGGTTTCAGCCAGCAGCTTTCAAAGGTCGTTGGTTGGCTGTTATTTTGGGGTGTTTATGCATATTTTACACCAAGGCTGGTTCATATCTGTCTAATTGCTGTCTAAGGGTGAAGCAGACATGTGAAAATTCATTGTTCTTTTCATGACATCTTGGCTGTGGCCTTTTTATTTTATTTTATTTTTTTTCATGATGTCATGCAATCAGGCCATTTGAAGGCGTGCCTCGAGCCAATCGGAAGCTTCTAGTGCTCAAACATCATGATTGTGGCAAATCATCATTTTCAAAGGTAAATCAGCATTTTTTTCCATGACTTGTCAGTACTACAAAAATACATTACATACTTAAAAAAAAAAGAAAAAGAAAAAAACATCCAATCAATACATCGTATGACATATAGAAAGAGTATATATATTCCGCCACCTAATTGTTGTGAATTATGAATTGTGATGGATGCAAAAAAGAAATCTAAAAAGCTGATATTTTACAAATGAAAACAACAATTTATCTTTGAAGAGGAAAAAAAAACAATGTTCTTGGGGTCTGTTATTTATGGTTTTAGGTTTTAGATTTACACTCAAAAACTCTGGTCAAAAGTACTTGTAAAACTAAAGTCAAAAATATGAGAAACATACTGAGATTGGATTAAAAATACTCAGAAATCAACAAAAAATGCACTTTTAAAGCCAGAGATGGAAATACAGCCATTAGCAATGCCTGCGTTGACTCCACAGCAGACTGACTCAGAAATCTGGGGTCTTTTATAGGACCTGATATGTTCTTTGTTATAATTTTATCTTTCTGTATGCAATACAAAATTGTAAAGCATCAACTGAAGAGACAAAGTGGACTGTCATGTTTCCACCAAAAGGCCTTCTCTGTCCACTCATGCTTCAGTCATGCTGTGTCTTTGCTTGTGTCAGGACATCCACAGGACACCGTTCTAACTTTGTGTATTTCTAATTGATGTTTATGCTACACTTTCACACACCAGGCATATCCTCTAGTTGAGCTTTCCTGATCCTTTGTCCTTTGTGTATAGTTGTGATTTTTATATATTACTCTCTCTCTTCTTTCTCTTAGTTCTTTCTGCCTGTATGTCCTTCATACAACTTGGCATTGGGACATGCAGCACTACCTGCCTCCCCAACATTCACATGGATACATGATTTTCATATAATATACCAAAGACATAAGCCCCTCACTGATTAGTATCTGGTAGTACCCCCCCCCCCCCCGAAAAAAAAGAGCCCCAAAAGGACTTTATTATATTTAAATAACAAAGTGCAATGTTTATATACTCCAGCTCCACCAGAGCATAAATTATAGCAATACATTAAATTACACAAATCATTGTAATGCCTAAATATTCAATACTGAAAGAGATGTGAAAGTGACAGGACCATAGATGTTCAGATGAAATAAAATTCTCTTTGATATTTCTGAAGGACAGAGGAGATTGATGTTGATCTCAGGGCAAAAAGGCTCTTTTCATCCTTTGCACAATAGTTTTAACATTTAAAATCAGCATGGGGCTGGTCCATTACCTAAAATATGAACAGAAATGTAAATAAATATTCATCATTAAGCAACAGTTGTTTTGATTTTCCTTACAAGGGAACTGACAGAAAGCTAGGAAGGAACAATTTTAACCCACAATTAGTTTCAGAAGTTTGATCCTTGATTATATATACAATATACTATTATACTATATATACTATTTCACCACATCCAGAAATCTCCTCTATGTTCTTCCCATAATCCCTGCCTGGCAGCTTCATCTCCAGTATCCTTCTACCAACATGTTTACTATCTCTCCTAGTCATGTGTCTAAAGCATCTGAATCCTACTTTATCTCCTATATGCCTAACTTTGGCTGTTCCTGTGATGTGCTTTTTTTTTTTTACTCTTATCCATTTTTGCCAATATGAAAACAAATGTTAGCACATTCAACTCTCATTACAGATCACAGTGTCATCCACAAATATCATAATCTATGAAGACTGTTGTCTGACCCTATCTGTCAATCTATCCATCACAATGTCAAAGAAGAAGGAGGTCACCAGTCTTTGCAGTCCCTCTTCCACCTGAAAACCTCAGTCACCTCAGGCTTTCTTATAAAATGCCATTCCTCCCTCAACACTCATATATTTTCCCTAAATCTATAAAGAGACAGTGTAACTTCATCTACTGTACTTCTTCAACTTTCTCTAAGAAAACAATGTCTCATTGGTTATTACACATTTCCATGAAATTCAGTTCCTCAAAAGAAAGGGAAGTGAAACAGATTTCAATTAGAATTGTGGTGATATTTCATATAATATGTAATGACAATAATTGAGAAGCCATGTCAAAACTGAAAAGCAGCAGTAAAGTAGATCATCTAGTCAATCAATACAGTGCACAAGACCTTTTTACATCTGCAACATGTAGCTGTTCCTTGGAAGTCGATATACGTGACCATATTGATTAAAGTGAGGAAGTGCATACAAGGCATACAGTTAGTCAATAAGCAGAAAGACATATGTTACTGTTGATGAGACAAATGGGTCTACATTTGCACCCCCCAATTTAAGTCTCAGTCGTCAGTGAGACATTGATTCTCCAGATGAGGCACTATGCTTTGGATCACACATGAATAAGTTAGTGTTGTTACGCTGACTCTTCTGCTGAGGTTGGGGAATCATAAGCATGAGTCTTACAGCCGCAGCGGCACAGCATGTAATTGATAGCGTGCTATACCTCTTTAAATTCTTCTCACCATGTGTCTGGCTAATAGAGTAGCAAGTTGCACTTCTAAAACTCACACTGAGTAGATATAGTTCAGGCACGACACTAAATGCTGGCTGAACACAAATGCCTGGTCTCTACCGAATGTGGCTGTGGTGGTGGGGGTGTGGTTCTGCTCAGCTGCAGAGGGGAGGTGACTCAGCGGCTCAGGAAACAGCACTGGAAGGACTGACTGGCATACCTCCCCTGCCCTGTCCCTCCATTTAAGCAGCAGCACTCTGGCTCTCAGGACCACCAGGTCAGCTACAACTGGGAATTGTGGGTTTGTTTTTTTAGCCAAACATACACACCTCTTTGATGCTGTGGTTTGTAGGGGAGCTGTATTAAAAGGAGGGATGTGGGACATTTGGACAGACTGGTGAGAAGGGCTGGATCTGTGGTGGGCACAGAGCTCGACTCTCTGGTGTCAGTGGCAGAGACGGACCCTGGAGAAGACTCACAGAACACCCTCTACACCAGGCGCTGGTCAGACAGAGGAGCATGTCCAACAGCAGGCTGCTGTCTCGGAGCTGCTCCATAAACAGACTCAAGAACTCTTTTGTCCCCCTGGCCATAAGACTCCTCACTGGGTGGCCAGGGATGGTCATGATCAACCCACACTCACATGCACATCAGAAATGTTTACACATTGCACAACTTCATATTTATTTTTTTTAACTACACTGACATACATACAACATACATTAATGTGCTACACTATTATATCATTATATGTTACTAACCGAGTTTTCTGTTTGTTGTTGATACTAACCTGCTTTTTGGGCATCTATGTAGCTGCTGAATACTTTGAATTTCCCTCAGGATTAATAAAGTATCTATCTATCTACCTGTCTGTCTGTCTGTCTAAGCAGTACCCCAGGGACCCCTCCCTGCCAAATGTCCTGAACACCTTCTACGCCCTCCATCCAGCATCAAGCTCAACCCACCACCTGGAGAAGTGCCCCTCAGCATGACTGCAGTGAAGTAAGGAGGACCCTGCTGAGGATTAACCCACGCAAAGCTAAAGGGCCAAATAATATCCCTTGGCAGGTGCAAAGAAGCTGTGCACACCAACACTCCGGTGTGCTGACGGACATCTTCAACGCCTCATTCTCACAGGCAGCTGTTCCAACCTGTCTAAAGACAACCATCATCACCCCATTCTCCAAAAGCTCTTAGGGGTCTGAATGACTACCAACCAGTTACTTTCACTACAACTATCATGAAGTGCCTTTAGGGACAGGTTGGTGGCCTACATCAAGGGCTCCATGGACATCACCGGAAATCCACACCACTATGCATACCACACTGGTGACTAAACTCAAAACTCTTGGTCTGAACTCTTCAACCTGCAACTGGTTCCTGGACATTTTAATAAACAGACCACAGTTTGTTAAATCCACATCTCCTCCACCATCACCCTCAGCACCGGCTCTCTCCAGGGTTGTGAGCTGAGCCCCCTCCTGTTTACACTGCTGACTTGTAGCTGCTCAACTCCACATCCCAGCAGTCAGACTGTGAAATTCATGGATGACACAACAGTGGTGGGATACATCAGGAATGATGATGAGTCCACATGAAGACAGGAGGTGGAGCACCTAGAGATCTGGTGCAGGATTAACAACCTCTGCATCAATGTAAATAAAACCAAAGCGAAGATGCTGGACAGAAAACTCAGACCCTCCCCTTCCCCTCCACTTTGGTGGAGCAGCTGTGGATTTGAACTTCACCTTCAAATACCTTGGTGTCAACCTCACCAAGGATCTCACCTGGACCAAGAACACATCTGACCTCATCAGGAAAGCTCATAAGCACCTCTACTTCCTCAGAAATGAAGGCAAGCTGGACTCAGGAGCTTAGTTCTGAGTTCATTCTACAGATGTGCAGTTGAGATTATTCTCTCCCTCAGCATCACGGTGTGGCATGCCAGCTGCACCACTGCAGAGAAGAGAGCACTGCACAGGGTGGTGAAGACTGCTCAGAGGGTGGTGAGGAACAGCTTACCCACAATGGCCGACATCTACACCACCATGAAAAGAGCATCTTGCAACATGAAGCACCCCACTCACTTTTCATGACTATTTACATTGTAGATTCTCACTGAAGGCATCAACTGTGAATGAACACATTTGGAATTATGTAGTGAACAAAAAAGTATGAAATAATTAAAAACGTGTTTTGATTTCACTTTTTAGATTATTCCAAATACACACGCTTTGCTTTGGTTACTGCTTTGCACACTCAGAATTCTCTCAATGAGCTTGAAACGACCAGTTCACAGAGTTCACAGAGGTGCTGAACACTTGGTCATTCTGCCTTCAGCCTGCAAGGGGTGGCTACTTTCAGAAAAATAAAATATGAAACATATAGTTCTTCATAGTTCTTTCACATTTTTGTTGTTTGCTGCATGATTCCTTATATATTTTGCTTCATACTTTTCATGTCTTCAGTATGTATCTACATTGTAGAAAGAAATATAAACAAGGAAGAACCACTGAATGAACCAGATTAATTGGGTCTTTTAAAGGCAGCTGTAGACATTTCTGAAGGTATTGTAGAAGTTACTTTGATTTTATTTGTAAATGATAAAAAGTGTTGGTCTGTGTATGTGAAATTCAGTTTGGTTAGATGGAGACGAATGGTTTTCTGTGGCAACCCCTGAAGAGAAGCAGCATATTCATCAGGTCATTTTATTTTTTATTTGATATTTTATGTACTGCTTTATGGAGTTCATCAAGAGAAAGTTTAAATATTTGCTTGTTCACTTGATTATTTTAGTTCTATGTCTTTGAAAATCCTTATTTCTAACTGGTTTGGATTCTTTTCAGAGGTGAAAAGTTTTCTATAGAAAGTATTAAATCTGTTATTAATTTCCATCGACTTTAATACACCTTCTCCTGAAATATAAACAGCACTATTAGATTGTTTTTCCTTTTTTTTCACATTGTAGATGTTTTGAAAGGAAATTACCTACCATCTTTTAGTAGATCCTAATGGATGTTTGAATGTTTAGCGTGAGAGAAGTGAGGCCATGACCGGTAATTATGATTGAATGAAATGTAGTTTCTGTACCATAATGGGTGAGGGAATTACTAGTAATGAAGGTCCATTTGGAAAGAAGAATGATGGATGGAGGTGTTGGAGGAACATTCTTGGGGTCGCTGGTTATTCATTCTTCAGCTATTGCCAATTCCATAAAGATTCATGTATCTTGTTTTATGATTACATTTGGATGCCAGGTTCTTACAACATTTGGTAAAATTGAACTAGCCTAGTTTTGGGCTCGTAAAAACATCATAATCTCCTGGAATAAATATATTTAAGACACATGATAATGAAAAATTATGAAAGAGAATGGCCCATCATTATTAGGGTCATAAATATTAGCAACAGTGAGTGCTGGTGGTTAATGGATACGGTCAGAATGGATTTGAAGCAAACCAGTGAAGATGTGACTGAAGTACTTTTCATCTTTAATTTTGGAGGTTTCACAAAAACATTGATATTTACCATTTGGGAATTATAGCCATTGTAGCCAAAGTACCTCCAGTTTCTAAAAAGGAATTTGGGCAACTGACTGAAAAGAATTGAACTAGCTGTGGTTCATTCCCTTGTTACTTCAAGAGAAATGAAGTACATAAAAGGTTTGGAGTTGATATTGGTATCGAAATGGCATTTGACAGCTGTTTTAACTGTAGCTATCAATATAAAGTCCAAGGAGATCTCAATGGGTGTTAATGAAGGTGTCATTAGGATGGAAAATAAAAAATGCGAACGATAGTAACAAATCTAGTTAAATCTAGATCACGAACGGAAACAAAAATGCATAATCTCAGAATTCTTCCCTGAGTGAAAAAGCAAACAAACAAACAAAAAAACCTTCAGAACATCAGCAGAAATTGAGAATACTTGCATATGTGTTCATGAATTACATAACACAACAAAACAAAGTGCAAACTACTAGTAATGGCCAAGAATAGAAAAGTAATGGATATTTGCTGATGTATGGTGATAAAAAGATGTGGATTGTTGGGGTTTTAAAAGTGGTTCTTTAGTTTTTGAAGTGTTACTAATAAGTACGTAAAAACGTTATTTATAATGAGATAAATTTATTAACAAAATTAATAAACTAAAATGGGCCCCACCTTATAATGAGGAAACAATAACTAAAAGGCACAATCAGTCTCAAATTAGCTAATGTTGTATGCATGCCTCCCCGTAACCAAATGTGGCGCTAAACAGAGAAGGAATAAGGCCTTTTAAGAAAAGTGATACAAACAACTTCTTGTAGAGAGAAACAAGGTGGCTTCCACCAATGGTATCACAAGTGTCACTGTGTCACACCCAGAGCAGGCTGAGTGCCAAACATGACAGCAGAAAACTGAGACCTGATGACCAAGATGGAGTCAACAAGACCAGAATGGTTTCTCATCACCAGCAACAGCTACTCTATCTTCCACACTCAATGTGAAGCCAACTTCATTGTGTATTGTCATTTAACTTATACAGATACAGTTGATTTCTGGGATGAGAAAGCACATCAATGCAGTCAAACGTTGGGTCAGACTAAAGGTACTGTCATCGGGGGCATGAGCACCGGCCTCTTTCTGTGCAGTGGGATGTAAGAACATGAGCAGACCACTTTGTTGCAGCTGCAGCCAGTTGTGAAATGTGGTTGTAGGCTCTTGGCAACCAGATTTCTTCTTCACATGCAGTGCAGGGGAATGCAGACCCTTGACTCACACCTCTATAGTAGGACACAGTTGATGCCATAGTCGCTGTACCTTCACAATTTCTCCAAAGTCTGAGGGCTTGGTCACTGTAGGTCATATGTTTTAGTTAAGATCAGCTCACAGGACACAAAGAGAGATGTGGTCTTGTAGGTCGCAGGAGGAAGAGAGAGGTAAAAAAAGAAAAAAGAGGGACTGCAGTTTATAACCTGGCCTGAGCTGTTGCTTTTTAGCAGGGACCCCCATTGTTTTTTGAGAATTAAAAGCCAATGATGGTCCAGCTACATCACTTTACACCTGGTTGTAAAGTAATTTACCTTGCAAAGCAGGGTTTGAGCCATTCTTGGGGCTTTTCCACCATAGCGGTTCCAGTGCTAATTTGGAGCTAGTGTAAGGCATGGCACCAGTTTTTTTGTTTTTTTTTTGCATTCTGACTGCCAGTCCAAATAAAAACACCAACTCAAATCCAGGAAAACTGGTGCTACGCTGGCCCCAAAACCTTGCTGGGCCACAAGCAAGAACCAGTTATGTCTGTGGTGAGGGGTGGGATCACATTAGCAGCCAAAACACAGATCAACATTGTTAAAATCACATATGTGTTGAACCAGTAAAGAATAAAGTAATGACAATGAATTGAAAAAGAATGGGTTTTAAAATTTAAGCAGTGAAGTGTAGAGAAGATCATCTTTCTGAACTACGTTCCAGCAGCAGCATTAGACCAACTTTTAATGTTGTTCAGCAGTCGATGTTTATGAACATTCACCAACACACAGTAGAAAATGAGATTCACAGCTGTGAAAGTTTAAATCTTTATTAACAGACATTGTTGGTGTTTACTTATCACCCGCTGGTGTTTATGGATCCACTCATATCGGGATAAATCATATTTTTACCGTCAACACTTGTAAACGTGGTGTTATTGAACCCCTCTCTGAAGCTGCAGAGAGCCTCGCTCACAGCAGAAGTTTCAGACTGAATCAAAATTGCTTGCATTTTAATTCATAAGCATTGTCATTTCATATCTGGTGTGTATGGATCCTTCACAGCAGCTATAACTCCTGTTTGTAACAACATTCATACAAACCAGTCATCATTTGAAACTGGCAATCGCTCTTTATAAACATTGAAGCTGCATTCACAGCAGCTGTTTTACACTGAATTTAATAGCAGTGTTTGGATCTTCATTTTAAATTTTTTTTGATGTTTTAATATTGCGTGCTAGTCATTATGGATCACACTCAGCAATTTTTTTTTTTTGTTTGTTTTTTTTAACCAGTGTCGGTCAACATGTGGAAGTGCTGGTCAGCACAGCAGTGAGCATTCGTAAACACCAGCCACAACAATATTTAAGGTAGACTGACACTAGTGAGACCAAAAATACTGTCATCTTTAGTGAACCCTAGTCTTCTACAGAAATTCAAAGTTCAGTGCAGAAGGTTCAACACTGGATAAGAAGTGACAATGTCATGATGTGGCAATGCAGTGGGTGTCTGTGTGTGGACAAGCAAACCAGTTCTTTAAAGTTTCCAAAGTAGAGACTGCCAGCTCAGCACCAGATTCAAATTGGTCAAAACAGGGCCTTTGTGGTTTCTTTGTCTCAAACCATGTGGTCAAGTTTTGCTGTAGAAGTTAGGCCTCTTTTTGTGTCAACACACGGGTGGCCCAACGTGTCTCTCAGATCCACGAGGACTGAAGTATCTCTAATATGATTTTGCTGCTGCTGGTCAGCCTTGGGTTCAGATGGGAGATGTATGAGCGCTTGTTAGTGGGTCATGAGGTGCTTCAGCAAGTTGCCATTTCATGGCAACAGAGAAGTGAGGCATGTGGAGGTCATGACAGAAATAACTGGCGACTATTAAAAAATAATCAACAGATCAGTTGACAAGTAGGATTAGCATTTGGTAGCTTGGTTGAGTGGAAACTTTAGAGCCACAGCCCATCCTTCTTGGTGGACTAAACTGTTTCTAACCTGTCACCAAATAATTTGCTTATAGAATTCTTTTTCTTTTTCAGGCTTTCTTGCAAGAAAAAAAATATAGATTTAGGATCTGCTTCAGAGTTACAAGAATAAGGTAACTGTCTGAATATTAATGGGTTTATTAATATCTAACATCCTTGAAAAGAAAATAGCTTATTGGAGGTGGGATTGCAATAATTGCAATGACATTCTGTCGTGTCGTTGTGGTATAACAATTACAGCACCCATAATATTCAAGTAAAATCTTCATTTGAAACTTATTCTAAAATCTCTTTTTCAGACTCTCCCCTTTTTTGAATTATTTTTACAATTGTGTTTGTTACTTATCCTCATCATTTGTACATTTCATTTCTAAGTATGTCACTGGAGAACAATAATGTCATAAGCTCAAAGAGATAAACAACACTTCTAATCACTGATAGATTTTGAAAGTTACGTGCATCAGACAGCAAAGATTCTTTGTTAAAATCCTTTTTCATCTGACAAGTAATCTCATACAGTGCTGTTTGCATAATGCCTAACAAGTGTTACATTTTTACCTTTAATCAGGAAAACTGTCAAACCTTGGCATTGTGGAAGGTGCAGTAATCCATTCCATCATTGTTGTTCAGTTCCAATCTCATTACCACCATTCAACATTTAAGCATGTTGAAGATTTCCTCTGCTGCGCAATCAAAACTAATTAAAACACAAAGCACAAGAGAAAAGGTAATACAGCACGTGGTCCATTTTAAGACTTTGTTCTTTCATCACACAGAGACATCTCTGTGATTTATGAATAATAAAGTAATAAGAAACATAGTTGAGGAGTTTCGTATTCATAACAATATGAACATTGTGTGTAAGCACCCTTGGATTTTATGTATCTAAAATTACACCTTCCCAATGTTTCTTTTCTTTTTTCTCCCCCAAATCCAATGAAATTCATTCACTGCATGTTTTATCATGTCTCTGCCAAAGATGTTATTGAGAAATTACAGAAGAGGCAATGAGTCAGGAAGCAGTGTGACAGTAGCCCATGTGGAATCCAGGAGAGATGTATTATTACAATATTTTCTTGAAAGATTCTGGAATTGAATTCTGATTCAGTGGAATATGATTTTAAAGTGAGGCTATGTTATCCCCTGATAGATGATACACAGGCAACAACCACGCTACACAGAGCAACGGAAAAAATACACTGAGTACAGAGTTGGCCATGCACAACACCAGCAGGCTGCATACAGATGAAGCTCCTGTGGTATAAATGCAGCAGAAAAGGATACTGTGAAGAATTTAGCACCCATGTGCAAAGTGTGATCAGCAGGAAGAGCAAAATTATTTTGTGGCTATCAGCAAGGTTGAATTATTTAAAAAAAAAATTCAAAATAAAATAAAAAGAAATGTCTACAACAATATCGAGCTTCATAGCTATTTCTCTTAACATTGCATGTTGAGCTAAATTACCTGGAAAGTCAGTTTCAGCTTTGAAAAAGTTGTAAATATGTATACTAAAACAGGGTTCCTACATCAGTAAAACACCAAGTTGCTGGAGCCAAAGGAAGGTGTTTGGTCGATTATTTCACCAAGTGAAAGCAGCTATTTATGGCATACCTTTACAGCACATCATTACCACTGATTCACTTGTTGGTGAAAAAGAAGAGAGTTGCGGGTGATGAATCTGTGTCCTGTATTCTGGGAGGTCATCCACATGATATCAAGAGCGATTAGGGGCCTTGTCCCCATTCTATCAGGGGACAATTGGTGTATTTCATCATTATATCTACCCTCTTTCTCTTCTTTCTTTCCCAGTGGGGAAGTGGAAACACGGTCATTTAAGTGTATGGTCACAGACAAGGTCAGGAACCATCTGTAGGCATTGTACAATATCAGTGAGTATGTGTTCGCTGTTACCCACTGATGAATACACCAGAAAGACAAAGGGAGACAAGGACCAGCTTTGCCATGTCTTATCCCTGAAGAGTCATTCATCAGGGCTGGATATGATCCTTGTGGCGGCATGTTTCTCATGAGGTTTAGTCTTGCCCTGGATGAAGCCACAGCTCTATGGCTGTACTTGAGGAGTCGGAGCAATGATCCTGGACTCATTAGATATACAGTAAGCTTGACAGATGTGGGGGGCCCTAGGTGCACTGTGCTTCTGTCCTTTTGGTCTTGAAGAGGCATAAAGTCTTTTAATCCACCTTTGTGACATTTGGCTTCTAGGCCCACTTGCAGATGCTTTTTTTATTTTTTCAATATTTGTTTGCATTTGTTAGACTAAAGACCTTGACAGAATTTCAGAAGAGCCATGTTGTAGCCGTTTTGCATCCAACTAATTTTAATCTCTGGTACCTCTGGAGGAGCTTTGTACCCTGCATGACTCCAAAGCCTGTAATTATTTCAGAATGACAAAGACAGAGAATCACAAGAAGAGGCTTTTTCTAAAAATGAGCAAACTGGGTTCATAAATATGTACAACTCCAGCTCCCACTCAGTTACACAGTTTCAACACATCGACACATTTCAAAGCTAAGTTTTCAACATAAATGCCTTCAATACCTTCAATTCTTCCATCCATGTTAGATACACAATCAAATTCAGAATATAAAAGTTGACAGCACAATGAACTGTGACAACCAGGATTACAGTTGGATGTCTCTATTCTGCAAATACTATGATAATTACTATGACAGATAACGATGCCCTCCATTCAATCAGCTACATGTAAGTTTTCTTTATATGCAAATATAAATAATTGTAGATGTGGGGAGAGCAATGGAATGCTAAGTTACTAAACCTCAGTCAAGAAGTGGAAAAAACAATAATGCTGTTGAAACTACAACTATTTGATTCCACTGTTACAAACAATTGAGAATGTCTGCTTAATAATCAATAAAACTGATCTGAAAGTGTAGTTGGTAACTATAGTTACTATACTCACAATGTTTGCACTAAAATGCACACAGTTCATTAGTTCATACTCACAAGCTTCTAGCTTTGGAACAGCACTGTTTAAATTTTCTTCAAATCCAGCAACATATGACCACACGTGGGCAATTCTCTGCTCTCTAGATATCATAGAGATGTTAAGAAACATTCTAAACACCATGTAAAAGCCTTTTCTTCCCAATCTATTTTTGATACAAAATAGCACTGTAGAAAATATGGAAGAAGTGGATTAATAAAGATTAAAGGAACACTGCAACCTTTGGTATTTTTTGAAACTGGAGGTCCATTATAGTTTTGTGGTGGTCCTGTACAGTTGCAAACACAGGAGGCCTAACTGTAGCAAGAAAGGTGGCAATGGCAAGGTAAGACAAGGCAAGTTTATTTATAGCACATTTCATACATAAAGGCAACTCAAAGTGCTTTACAAGGCATTAAGATGAAATAAATTGATTTTAAAGAAAAAAAAGAAATAAAAATAACTATTTAAATGTATAATTGGACAGAAAAAGGATTACAAACAAAGAACATCAAAAACAGTGCAGCAAAATCCGACTAAAGAAAGGCATGGGAAAACAGTAGAGTTTTCAGTTTAACTTTAAAGTTGGCTAGAGTTGGAGAACATTTGATATCAAGAGGAAATTTATTCCATCGGTCTTAACTGGAGCTTCTACCAGCTGACTGTTACTAAAGATCTTAGAGGGGATCTACTTGGTTTACATTCTAGAAGATCAGCAATGTATTCTGGTCCCATATTATTAACTGATTTGTAAACTAACAACACGTTAAAGTCTATTCTTTAGGTAACTGGTAGCCAGTTTAAGGATCTCAGAACAGGAGTAATGCGTTCATTTTTTCTGGTTCTTGTTAAAACTGGCAGCAACGTTATGGATAAGCTGAAGCTGTCTAATTGTCTTTTTGACCAGATAAAAGACCAGATAAAAGATCATCACAGTACTCAAGTCTGCTAGAAATGAAGGCATGAATGTGTTTCTCTAAATCATCTCTGACTCTGGAGATTTGTTTGAGGTGGTGAAAAGCTGTCTTAGTTACAGCCTTGATGTGGCTGCTGAAGTTCAGGTCTGAGTCAATTAAAACGCCAAGATTCTTAACTTGGGATTTTGTCTTGAGCCCTGTGGATTCAAGCTGGGAGACAACTCTCATTCTAACTATTTTGTTACCAAATAGAATTATTTCTGTCTTATCCTGATTTAATGAAGGAAGCTTGATTGCATCCAGCTATTCACTCGCTCCAAGCAGAGACAGAGGGAGTCTGATGGACCAGAGTCATTTGGTGAAAGAGCAAAGTAGATCTGAGTGTCATCTGCATAGCTGTGATCAACAACATTGCTGTTAAATATGATCTGACCTGTAGGAAGCATGTAGAGGTTGAATCATAGTGGCCCAAGAATTGACCCTTGAGGGACTCCACAGGTCAGTGGAATAGCCTCAGATTTATTCTCACAAATGGAAAAAACAAAGCTCCTGCCTTCAAGATAAGATCTGAACCAACTGAGAACTGGACCTGATAACCCCACCCAGTTTTCCAGTCTATCCAGAAGTATTTTATGGTCCACAGTATCAAAGGCTGAACTAAGATCCAGCAGCACCAGAACAGATGTTTGAGTGTTCAGATACATGCTGTCTCAATGCTGTGTTTTTTTTTCTAAAGCCAGACTGAAATCTGCATAAACTGTTTTGAAAAAACTGGTTGGTAAAGTGTCTAAACAACATGTCAATGAATTTAGGTTCTTAACTACCTCCTCCCTGGTTTTAGCACTGATAGGACTAAATGTTGTCAATCTGATCAAACTGTTCCTGTGTGGCTGCAGTTCTGGGGGGGGCTCTAGTGTTTGGCGTTGATGTTTTTGATTTTGATATCAAAGAATGCAAACTCATTCCACCTATTCTGAGTCATAACATCAGGAGCTAACTGTGCTGGGAGGTTCATGGAGGCTCTGACACGTGTCCCAGCTCTCAGCTCTGTGGCACCACCACACAAACGCGCCCTGTGACCCATAATCTCTTTTATGACAGATAAAACTATAGAAATATACGCCAGTAAGTCTGTAAGTCCATAAACTATATATTATTTAAAACTACAACTTGATGAAATAAATATAGGATATACACGTGATTGACTTCGGCACATGCACATTTGGCACAGTCGCGGTTCGATTACTTTCCCCGTGACCTGCCAGTGACGTAATCTCAACACTTTTATACTCGTACCGGGTTCCATGGCGTTCCGGCTAGAGAACTGGGCTGGCAACCGGCTGGTACCAATGATTTGGACGGGTGGAGTGCTGAACAAGTGCTTCCCCATGTCCACATCCATAGATGAGGTGAGCAAGACACCTGAAAGGCCCACCCGCTCCCCAGGCGCCACACCGCGGCAGCCCATCGCCCTGGGCCCAGCAGCCCAGATGGGTCAAATGCGGAGGCTGAATTTCCCCACAGGGATGAATAGTAGTACATTATACATATATATATATATGTATATA
>JBAMYA010060709.1:0-55747 GCA_037176975.1 Arrhamphus sclerolepis | reverse complement strand
CAGTTGAAAATCTAGAAGGAAGGATTAACATTACAAACATTGCTGAAAGCCTTTGGTGGATGTAATTAAAAAATAAATAAATAAATTAAGTTTGTTTGAAAAACATGTAATATGTTTTGTTTTTTTTACATTATTTACTAAATTGTTTTACTTATTATCAAACGTTTTTCTGTCTTCTTCTAGATTTTCAACTGTTTTGTAGCACCAGATTTGAAAATTGTCTGGTTTGCTTGTTCATTCGCATGCAGAGCCTTAAATCCCCAGCAGATTTTATACAGGATAAAGGACAATTTAAATACTAAGAATAGCAGGGAACGTTTCAAAGATTTTTGTTTGTCATCTCACCCTTCTGGGATAGAAAGAAGCTACTGCGGAGATCTGGTTCCATTTCACTTCTAAGGCTGAGAGGGAATATTTGGAAACATTTTGTGCACATATGTACCATGTGGCTTTAAATAACCAAAGCTACATGAGACAGGTTTTAGATTTGATAAAGGAAGGAAGCATAAATCTCTTGTATTGTCAGGGGATTGCAGGGGATTCCTTATTAACAACTCAGTGTTGCAACATTTTACAGATTACAGTAGAATACAGCAATACAGGGGTTATTGTATGAGGATAAAAGGAGGAGAGATAAAAAAAAAAATCTGTGTTCATTAAAACCACAAACAAACCACAAATTTCAACAATCATATAACAGTCATTTAGGAAGTCAGTTTTTTTTGTGTAATTAAAAAAAAATATTTCAGAGGTTAAATCAGTGAGTGTTTCAGAGTGATTTAGAAAACCTGCTTCATGCATTATCTTCAGCAGACTTGATTAGTGTACCAGTGTATTTCCTGGACTGCCTACAAGATCATCAGACAGCTGCAGCGCTCTTCTCAAATCCTCACTGAGACAAGAAGAGTGGATTATTTCTTTGCAGGTCAAAGGTGACAACACCGTCTTACTGTCAGTGGATTTTCAAATAGGGCTGTTTGGTTTAGAAATCATTTAATGACATAGGGCCAAAATACATTTCAGATCTTCTGGTATGTTACAAACTTTACAGGCATGTCAGCACATCTGGAGTTAAAGCAAAACTTTGAGAAGCTGCTTTCAGTTTTTAGCACTTTATCCCAGAGAACTGTAGGCCTGCTGGTTTAATATCAGTTCCTGGTGCCATCAGTCATGTAGATCACACCGCCGTGGCAACCGCAAATAGGGAGCAGCTGAAAAGAAAGTTTAGACGTTGGTAAATTTTGCTTTCATTCATTTTATGTTTCATGTAAGCCACTGGGGGATCGCCTTGTTGTTGACTTTTCCTGCTTTGCCTTGTGCAGCTCTCTGTCCAGCTCTCCACACATATCCATCAGATTTTTATAGTTACCAGAGAAGAGGAACTGACAGACTGTAATGACACCTTTCTGTCAGGATCTGCGTTTTCAGAGAAGTAACTTAGAACAATAAATTGAACCCTTTTAAAAGAAGGTCTCTGAGGGTCTCTGTATAGTTTTAGCTTATTTCCTTCCAGGGCACTGCAGACCTGCTCCTTTCTTTTTCGCTGCCAGAGTTATAGATGGAGAACTTTGTAAACCTTGCTGATCTTTTTTCTTCACAGACTTGCCAAAAAATCCTGGTTTGGTAACTTCATCAACCTGGAAAAAGAGGAGCAGATCTTCATTGTTATCAAAGACAAGCCTCTCAGCTCCATCAAAGCGGACATCGTTCAAGCCTTCCTCTCGGTATGCATCTCTTTCTCCTGACCCTGACCCCACTCCCATCCGCTCTTTGGACTACTACTTCTACTGTTTGGTGGAGGATGCTGTCTGACAGACAAGATGTTTAATAAACTGCTTCTTTGACTGTATCAAAATTAAACGCTGCGTTTATCATTAGCATGTCGATACTCTGCCCTCGCAGTAGCCCCGCTACTGTGATTTAAGATTGTGTGGTGCATATACACACATTTAGTTTTGCAGTCTGAGTATAGACTGTATCTCTGCGTGTTTGGGGATTTTATGATGGAGTTACAAATGCAAGCAAATTTAGGCAACACAAATCATTGCAGCAGAACCAGTACTTCAGCAGCAGTAGTTGATATTCAGTACACACAACTGAACAGAACCTGTTCTCACCCCAGTTAGGTTTGACAAAGTCTAAGTACATGCAAACTCTGCCAGTGCAAGTCAATGTCAAATCTGTTTCCCCTTCCCTGAAGGCAGCTATTTTCTCCTCTGGGTTATGCAAGTTGCTGTTCCAGGCAGGAGACTGGCACCTGAATCAGAGGAATTATACTTCTGAGCACAATCACATTAATGGCATGTCAAACCCTCTTCAGCACTATGACAAAACGTGACAATTTCAGAACTCACCTGTTCATTGGGCATAAAAATTCATTTTAGATGGGAGAGTGCAGTGTTGTTGGATGACTCAAGATTGCATTAGCTTAAGTCTCTCTGGCACGCATGGTTACTCCTTGAGGCATTAATCTCCTTAGAGTTTCAACTGTGACTCATAGTATGTGGAGGGCATTTTATATGAGGCTTCATTCACCCTGTCATTTCCAAGGTGCTGGAAATTTGTTGGAAATTTGACATCACTTCTTCCTATGTATAATCCAATTAAGTGCATCTTTATGCAGTCTGTTTTTTGTCCTCTTTTGTCTTATTTCTTTATTTTTTGCCTTTCCCAGATCCCCAGCCTGAGCCACAGTGTGATCTCTCAGACCAGTTTCCGAGCAGAGTACAAGTCCACAGCCGGCCCCACAGTCTTCCAGAAGCCGGTCAAGTTTCAGGTGGATATCACCTACACAGAGAGCACAGCTGCCACGAAAGAAAATGGCATCTACTCTGTTACCTTCACCCTGCTCTCAGGTGAGGATGCTTCACCATCCAACTTCCTTACCCTTCTCAAAACAAGTTGTACTTATTGCAGCATGCATGGTTGACATTATATTTAAAGCCTAATAGACACATACTTTAGATACATCACCAGTATGGGTTCTCTAGTTGTCCTGGTCTACAAGACTTTTCACATTTTGAGCATTGAGTAGAGCTTGTATGATATGATGAAGCATAAAGTAACTGCCTCTGGTAAGCCGTTACTCACAATGTTACCCTATTCTTTTTCTTTTTTGTTGCACAAATTTTGCAGAAAATGGTCTGCAGGGGGGGTGCAGAACTCTGGTCCAGAACTCTGTTTTTCCCATTTCACTGGACTTAAAGAAGTATGAGGAAACCTATACCCCCTCAAGTCAAATTTAAAAATAAATAAATAAATAAAAATGGAAAGCTGCCTCTTGCACATCAAGTGTAATCCCATCACGCTTCAGACTAATGGAATTAAAGTTTGCTTGTACCTAACAAACAAATAACTCTGTTAAAGTGTTATTAAAGGTGGGTGTTTTTCAGAGTAGCTGTCAATGAAACAGGAAAAAATTAAAATTAAAAAAAAATGCCAGAGGATTCCTTTAAATCTTTGTCCTGCTTGATAAGATTTTCCCCCAAACCTTCCAGAGTGGAGCAAAATGAGGTCTGGTTATGCAAGATTACATACTAAGCAATCATGCGCGAATGCCTCGTTGTGCAGAGACACATGCATGCTTTCTTTACTCTCTTCATTCTCTCTCCATCATACACCCACACAGGCACAGAAACACACACACACTGTCATTTTTACTCTACTTGTGGAGACTCAGGTTAAAGCTTGAGCTCTTTTCCACAACGTCGACCATCGTAAGTGAATGCCTCAATATTAACCCAACCTGTATCTTCTTCAAACCCTAAAACTAAGTTTTCAAGCTCTAATGGTTTTTTTTTAAGCTTGTGGGTTACCAACAAAGATGTATAACCTCACAAGTATAATGCTTTGCTAAATTTTAGACCTAACAGATATAGGAAAACCAGCACACATCCAGACAGCCGATGAGCTGATTGTGAAGTAACTGACTTTTCTACTTTTGTAGCGTATACAACAGGTAGCAGTTGTCTCTGGCCTCCATTTACCATATAAAGTCTTCTGCAGTTTTCCAGCTCACTTCTCCTCTTTCCTTTTTTTTTCTCTAGATTTTTTTTACACTCTATATTTTCCACATGTTGAGCCGTCTTCATGCTGTCAACTATGTATATACGATGCAAACGAGCACACAGTAGGTAAAGAGACAGTTGAATTTATGATGTTAGCATTACGTTTCAGGGAGGTGGCGCTTTTGTGCATTCATGTCCACAGCTGTGACTCACTGGAACCACTGGTAGAACTCATGGTTAATTCTACCTGTGCTTCCCCGTCTGTGACAGCTCAGTGTTTTCCCCTGCAAAAAAAAAAGGATGGTTTACTAAAATATTTATGCTACTGACTATATGTACCTGTGCTCAGGTCCAAGTCGGCGTTTTAAGCGAGTGGTGGAGACAATTCAGAGCCAGTTGTTAAGCACACATGATCAGCCTGGGGTCCAACAGCTGTCAGGTGAGTAAGAACTTCTCCCCCTCCCAAAGAATATATGAAATAATCAAATAGTTACAAACCTTTTCCAAAATTTCCTCACCCATTCCGCTACCACCTCATCCTCCATTCCCACCCCCAGTGCAGAAGCTAAGCTAAATCGTTCCCTTTGCTATGTTTGAAAGCTCTGAGCCACTCTCTCCTTTTTCAAACGGACTCCACTGCACGTCTGCACCTCGCTGACTTGAAAGGGTGGGAGTTTCTCTTGACTAGGGGGTCAAGTGTTGCCTTGTTTCCCTGGCAGTGATGATTAGAGTAGAGGTGGGGTAAGCTGATTCACATTCTCATACTCCAGGCTCCCAAGACTGATTGCTGGAGCTTGTCACCATGGCAACACCACTGCACCTCAACGCACACCCACAATGCACTGCATCCCGCAGTGACACAACACCTGATACACGCTCTCTCCATCTCTCTCCTTTGCTCTCCCCCTGTGACGGGTGCGTTCACATGACAGACCACCCAGCTTGTCTCATATACGAGCCTCTTTTGTCATCTTTAAAGCCAAAGTACGAAAAAAAAAAAAGCCTCCGACTATCAACCCTTGTCACAGCTTAACTTGTTTATGAGTGAGTTTGACTTTAATAAAAACTGCATATCATCTGTTTAGTTAAACGGCTGATGTGAAGTTTATGAACAGGTAAAATCCTGTTCTTTCTCCACGGAGACTATATCATGTTCTTACAATACAGCGAGATTTAGAGAGAAAAGGGGATCCTACTTCTCACTTATTACCATGTTCCCTCTTGTGAATCTCAGGTCTATTGGCGTCTGCGTCTCTGTTGTCATCCTCTTTGTAACGCTGCCATCTGCTGGTCAGACAGAGAAACATCATCAGGCTGCTGTCCCCTTTGGATATCATTTTCCTCCCTTGAGTAAATGCTTCTCTCTGTGGTATAATATCATTAACTGCCTTTATCGCTATACAACTCATTCCTAGATCTATGTCATGTCCAGGTTACTGTAATTGAACTATAAACAGTAGGTCTTCGTACTCGTATCCACTGTTGTGTGAATCTTATGCAGGATTTTTCTGCGCTCATAAATGAGTTTCAGTCATGGCAGCAGTTATGATATTTGACAGTTGGATATCATTGCTTTTCCGTAGTGAGTTTACCAGTGATTGTTAATCTTTCATATTGTTGAGCTCATTACCAGTTCAGGTGTGTAAAGTCTAAAATTGTTTTTAATTACATTACATTAGTGTTTAATGATTGCTGTGGGCTCTCTGTACAGCAGGGATGACACTGCAGGAGTTCAATACTGAGTAATTTGTGTACTATGAAGACCACCGAACACCCAGAAGAAATTGATAATGCAAAATAGTGTTGGTATGAAAAGGCAAAGTGTTTCTTTTTTTTTTTTTTTTGACCCAGCTTAGTCTTGACGGATTCCAGGTTTTTATACCGTTTTTTCTCTCACAGGAACTTTGATATGTATAATAGAATGTTCTTAGCAGGAACTGAAAGCAGTGCCGTCATCTCCACCCCTTTAACGACTGAACATGCTGGTACCGCTGTGGGACCTCGAGGTCTTTGCAGATAAAAATCAGCGACTGTAATCGAGAGCAGAAGGGCTCTGCATACCAATGTGTGTCAAAAAAAAGACTCTGAGCTATGATCCTGTACATCACGTCCCCTGCAATCATCAGTAATAACACCAACCAAGGAAAACAATAGAGATCAATAAAAGGAGTATGGAGGACAGTTGCAGATGAGTCATGGGAGAAGTTAATAATAACATTTTACATTATCAAATTAAACTTTTTTCCAAGCTAAACAGTTCTTCCATCATTTCATCTACGTTTAGGGAAATGAAAATGCTTAAAAGGCATTTATTCTACAACTAAGGCTTTCACTCTGATAGTAAATGGCTTTTATGGACAACATAACGTACGTACTGTCAGAAGAAAACTGTTATACTGTGAAGACACATGGGGTTTTGTGTGATAGCGTGACTTCTTATCTGACAAAATGCATTTATTTTCATCTGTCCGAGGGCCATTCTCATTGAGAGAGAAATGACATTTTACTTAACTAAACAAATGTATCAACATCACCACCATGAACTAAATTATAATTAAATGATGTGAGCCTTTCCACGGCGCTGTGTAATAATTTGCCTTTTAGACAGAAGAAAGGAATGACATTGCAACTGATTGGCAGAGGAGATGTAAATATCAGGAATTCTCTTGCCAGTTGATGTGCTCGCTGGTTCATGTAAAACCCTTGAAGGACACCAACACTAAGGTACTGTAGCGGCCCTCTCAGAGCCCAGATCTCAGTCCTGCTGACATTCTGTGAGGGGAGGTCGGCATGGAAACCACACACAATTTTACGAGCACTCCCATGGAAATCTTAACGGTTTTGTTTTAATTTGATTAAAGTGGGGAGTGATAATTCTGACACTGACTGAAAGATGTCAACCCTTTGATCACCAAAAGTCGTGTCCCCCCCCCACCCCCCACCCCCACCCCCACCCCTTTTAAAGCGGTGCATGTCACAAAAGTTCCAGGCTGGAACTTTAAAGAGGTTAACGCTGGAACTGACATGACAAAATCCAGCATAAGGCAAGGACAAACAATGAAAACCAGCACAGATGCCACCATGTCAAAGCTGGCCACAGGTGCCACAGGGCTATCATCATCAGTTCCAGCTGAATAATGCAGCAACTAAAAGCAAATGCACATTCACATATGTCCACATGCAGAGACTGACAAAAACACAACAAAGACACAGTGGCAAACTTTCCGCGCAGATTAAATCCAGCACATTTTTGTTTGAGAACTACCCTAATCAGTTTTAAACATTCGTCAGCCCAAATGACTCATAGGCTAACTGCTCTTCTGCCATCTACTCAGGAAGACTTTTTATACACATTTTTTTCTTTTGGCTGATCATTCCCAGAGATGTGCAAGTGCATTGTTGACAAAAAAGAACACAAACTCTTTGTTTGCCTTATCGGCTACCTGCACTGCCCTCATGCAACAGGATCATGAAGATCATGTGCATGCATACGGTCATACACAGGCTGCTAACGTTTTGGGTTTTTTTTAGCTTGAACCCATAAAAAAAATAAATTCCAGTCAGAATTTGACTTTAACTGAAGTTCTATTTCTTGGAAGACTTGTTTTTTGATGTTGATGTAGTTGACAAAGTTTTATAATCACACGTGTGAAACTCAGATGATGAAACGTGTTGACCAGAGGCTCTCTTTGCTTTCAGCAGATATACGTCCAAACGTACCATGTTACATGAAGCTGATATGATAGTCAAGAAGCGGAACGTTAACCACATTCAGATTGTCCTGTACTGTTATAATGAGATCTTAATAAATCCAAGAAACTGTTAGGTTTGGCAAAGGAAAGGGAGATACTGGTTGTTTTTTTCTGTTTAATCCCTGGGTGACAGTATTTCCTAGAGACTCTAGGTTTCCTCATTGCCCCTCATTCATTCATTTGTCCTGCTCCTTACCAGTCTGACCTGTTTGGGACACTTCATGGTGATTAGATTTCACTGTAACCTGTATACCTGACAGTTTCTAGTCTTGGACTCGGTGGATAACGTGTGTTTTAATTAGGTCTGCTTTGACGTGCATGATTTGTGGAAAGTTGCTCATTAGTGTCAGAGTAGCTTCCTCTGCAGAGCTCATCTTCGCTGTGTGCGTCTTCGCTCTTGCCTCCGCTCGCTGTGTCTTACATGTAGCCCTGTGAACCCCGGTGAATCCCATTGTTCATTAGTTTGTTTATTCTCTTTCTCCTCTTTCCCCTTTTTTTTGTCCTCTCTTCTTCCTTGTCTGTGTACCTAGGCAGCCCATTGAGTAACCTCTTTGACGTAATTAAACAACTTTTTTCAGACGAGAAGAACGGACAGGTGCCGTACCCCCCCGGCACGCCCTCCAAGCACTGCCCCTCGCCCATGCACGTCCGGAGGCACGAGTCAGAAAATAATGACACCAAATTCCCAGCTGCTGGCCGAGACAGAGCCAAGTTGTCGGTGTCATCTGTTGGGACACAGGAGGAGTCTTAGACTGAGAGGCTGTGTAGTTGAACCATGCAACACTTTCCCAGGATCTTTATAAACCTTTTTTTTGAAGGGGGGGAGGTGTGGGGTAATAAAATGACTTCATACCATAGGAAAAAAAATCACATTTCACCAACAGCATAATGCACCCACAAAGCAAACACAAACTCATGTCTGTCACACCTGTTTCCATTTCCGCTCAGTGTCATTAACCACCTACCCTAACCATGAAATCGCCTATTTGCTCCTTTGGTGCTGTTAACCTGTGTAATGACCTGGCTTGTTTCTGATACCAGGAATTATCCAGAAAACCTATTAAAGTCCCTCCTCCTGCTCCCTGCTCCATTCACCCTCCTTCGACCACCCCTCCACCCGCTCGAGCGTGCCAAGAGAGACGGACATTTGTTGACGGAGGACTGCTATCAGAGGCACACTCAGGGGAGGGAATTACCATGGAAACAGAGCCTTCAGGCCGACTTCTCCCTTCATCTTCCTCTACGCCCCTACTCCACCTCTGGCAGCCATCAGTAGAAGTAGATAAAAATCATTCACACACACACACACACACACACTAGATCCCACTCTTCCATCAACCACTTTCCCCTCTGAGTTCAAGGAGCATTTGTTTAATTCTGAAATAAGCATTTGGTCAAAAACTATTAAGACACTACACACAAAAATACATGCACAAGTCCTGTATGCACAGAAAACTCTGGGATGTATTATCCATGAAGAACAACATCCAAGCACCAGAAGACATGCAGAAACCCGAGGAGGGAGGACGGGAGAGCAGGTCAAAACAGCCGACGCAGATGCTTGCCGGATTGTATTTGTTTGCTTTTTAATGTACTTTCTTTGTGATGAACTGGGTTTGAATCACTGATTTTATTAGACTTAATACTATTGCTGCAAAACGGACTGGAATTGTGATTTCAGAGTGGAGGTGGGTGTGAACCGAACCAGGCGGGGAGGGTAGTGGGGAGATGAAATGAAAGTATTGGGATGGGGGGGAGGGATGTGGGTGGGTATGTGGGTATTTAAAATGAATGATCTATTCTGTTGTACAGACTGATATCATTTGTAATTTAAAAAAAATGTCTAGTTGTGACATTATGTTTAGAAATCATAGGAGCAGGTGTGTAAACCTGTCCCTGCCACAGTCTGTTCTTTTAAATTCTTCTGTGTATTTTATTACATGATCATCTCTGTCTTTGGTGTAAAAATAATCCAAGCATTCCTGTCTCCTGTTATCTGCAGCACCTTGTCTTTGATTTTCCATTTGTACCTCTCTCTCAGTCTCACATACCAGCAGTAGGAGTAGAGGAACAAAAGAAAAAATTATGTGATAAATGCAATTGTGGATATTTTTATATTGTTGTCCTTATTTATTCATGTTTGTTCATGTCACTGTTTGATTTCCTAATTTATTATAACTTGGCTATTTATATGAACAAAGCTGTTAGGTCAGTTGAATGTTATTTATTACCCTCTGTGTGTTCGTAAATGGGACGACATTTGAAGAAAAAGAACTCTTTCTTTTTTTTTTTCTTTTTTTTGTCTTTTGCTTTAACTTCCACAAATTTCTGTGAATTTTGACAACTCAAATTCTCTATCCCCAAACCTCATTGAGGAGGGGAAATGAAAACTTTTTGAAACTCTGGAAAAGAAAATGAACTACCAGTAATTTAAGAATGTAGAATTAGCCTCTTTCTGGAGAGGGAATATACTCTTCTGTTGATATTTGTCAGTTTCTTATTATTGTGCGTGTAGGCCAGGCCTGAGGAGAGGGTCAACACAGATTCCAATCTGCTTCTTCTCTTTGTAAATAGGCAGATGAGATGTGGGGATGATTGTCTTCTCAACCATGCTGGGGATTCCTGCTCTACGCTTTTAGCTTGTAATGCTGTGTGCATGTCAAACATGAGCTTTTCTTTGCATGGCTTTAGTGTTAATGTTCCATGCCAAACTCACTCCTCCTCTCAGCCTTCATTGATTTCCCTCTCCACAAAAATCTTTTAAAATTAAAAATCCCTTCTGTGCCCCTTATTTATTTATTTTTTACCTTGTCTGCTTTCACATTGCCTACCCCCTCCCCCTCCTCCCCCCAACCCCACCCATTGTCCCTTTCCTCCCTTCTCCTTCTCCCCATTTTGTGCACAAAGTTTTTGAACAATGCTTCCTTTACTCTGTACCTCTCTCTGGATGGCTCCGAGGTGTGGGCTCTAAGTGTTAGAAGAGGCACAGGGAGGGAATTACCGGTACAAACACAAAGCAATACCTGATGTCCACCCTTCTTTCTGTTTTCTACAATGGGAAGCTAGCAGCACTGAGGACATTCAATGCATTTAGGCCCCCGAAGGGCCTTTTGACAGAGCAGGAACAAACTTACTAATGTAATCCCCATATAACACAACTGTGAGCATTTTCAGTTCTGAAACAAATAAACTCATTCAGTTATGGTGTTTGTTTTTTTGTTTTGTTTTAATTTGTACGTGTACTTTTGTAGGCAGGTCCTGAAAGAAACAGCCAATTGCCATAAATGCTGATATATGTATCAAGTCAAACAATACAAAGGTAACACTAGGTTTTGAACCGTCTTTCCCCCATTATTTACTGCATTTCTATAGGTCTGTGTCTTTGCAAGTTTGATGGTTCCCTAATTTCAGGTGAGTCTGCACCAACTAACAACTATGAAATGGTCCAAGACAGTCTTGACAAATTAAGAACGACGGGACTTGTTCACCAGGTTTATTTCAGTATTCAGCATTTAAACAGACTTGTTGCCCAAATCCCATGTTAGGATTTTCTGCAGGTTATAGTAGCTTAATAAGCTGTTAATGTACCTGGAAAAACAGAAGCATTTTTTTTTAAAACAATATTAATAATAATTAGCTTGGATTAAAAACAAAATTAAAAAAAGGGAACTCCCCATTAAATACTCTCACATCTTTTTTTTTTTCTTATTAAATAGAAAACGTCCATCCCACTCTGCAGTGCGTCTCTCTGGTCATACTCAAGAAAAACATACCGTAACATAAAAAATACACTTGTTAATTCAGTTTATATCGTTGCAGAAGGTGCTGAGGGTAACCTCCTTCCTCCCACTCTGCATTATCAGTGGAAATAAGGCATCATTAAGTCCTTTAATAGATACTTCTGTCTGTTGTGACTTTACATAGCTTCAGTCAAAACCAGGAAGGGAGGGTACTGCTGCTCCCCATCATCACAGGAAGTTGTCCACTGTAACAGTTTTGTCCAGTAGAGGGCAGCAGTGTCTCTTTAATCAGAGTTTCCACTTGTTGCTTCCAGTTCTTGATTCTCCGATCAGGCTTCCTGAGCCATGGAGAAAAAAAAAATCCTCATATTTAACTTCCTCATTCATGAACAATACTGTCCACTACAACAGGTGTTGAGACGGAGTGTCTGGCATAAAATATCAAACACCGAATTGTCCACAGTGTAAACCTCTGTCAAAGCCAGTCACCAATTCGTGTTCCAGTCTTGAAGTATTGCAGAAGTTTCTTGTTAACAAAGAGCCTGAATTAGTTGTAACTAAGACATCATCTGTATTTAGATCACTTGGACAGCTCCTAAAGATCTGATCTTCCACTCCAATAGCCACATTTCTCTCTTTATTTCTGTCTCTTCTTCTCAGGGACACTGTCATCTTTAGACTCGGGATGAGACAAAAAGTGAGCGTAGACGCTGAGCCAGCGTGGCCTCCAGCTCTTCCAGAGGTGAGTCTATCCGGCTGTGAGAAAGGGAGTTGTTTCCTTGACGGGCCCCGGGGGATCCCAACACAAGGCCCCTGAAGTCTTCTTTCTCAAGGAGCGCAGGCATCTGTTGCAAGAAGTAACCTTCACACAGCGAGCACAGTTCCACCGAACGATGTGCCTGTTCAAAGAGTGAACAATTACACGGTCATGTTTTGACTGTCTTTATACAAATAAGTGCGGCAGGATCCTCCTCAGCGTGTTCCTTACCTTGGCCGTCTTATAGATGTTGACTGCATTGTTAAGATTTATGTGCTGAGAGCAAATGAGTTCACAGTGTCTTTGCAGCACCCCCAGCTGGAACAGACTAGCCGCTGACAACAGCTGAAAGAGACGACACATGCATAAGAAGTTGGTTTTAATAAACCCTTGTCATTTTACAACTATCTGGATAACTTATGCGATTCTCACCTCCAGTAAGTCAGGCACATTAGCTTTCAGGGACTCAGTACCTCCACAATACAAGTATGACATCATCATCTGCAGAAAACAAAAGGTCCCATTTAGCAAGAACTTAGTACACATATGTGTGACTGTATGTATACATATACACACACACACTTTCTTTACCTGGAAAGTATTGTACTTGATGTCACTGATCTCAATTTCTGTATTTGGGCTTCCGTCTGGTCCAGAAGATGTGAGCAGAGATTTGAATCTAAACAGAAACAAAGATTTTCATCAAAACCCTTCCAGTTATTAGTTTTAAAAAATATCTTGATGACATATATTGTATAAACAGTTTATAAGATTTTTTTTTTTTTTAAATAAAAAGGCTCTATGGGTGTAATTGTGTGCATCTATGAATGGGTCAGTGAGAAATGCCTTGTAAGCACATTGTGAAACCTAATGTGGAGCATTTCTAACTCATTTATCCCGTGTAATTCTGCTTGCACATGCCTGTCAGATGCAGTGATTAGAAGGACTTTGTGCCCGTAGAACGGTTTCCCCTCCACCAGAAATGTCACATCTGACATCTCCTGGTTATTCAGAAAGTGAGGGTCTGTAGGCAAAAAAGGAAGAAAAAAAACATCTTTATGCATTTCATTTTACAACTTAAACTAATTCAATAATAAACAGAACTTTTTTTTAAAAGGCAAAATTACAAAAAGATTGCCTGAAGTTCGGCTTTTTTCAACTTTTTTTCCCTTTCGATTGTAAACTGAATATCTTTAAGATGTTTTATTTTCTTTTTTAAATAATTACATGAATAAATATTCATTACGTCACCTTGAGTTTTTGAAAACTGTCATGACCAAGTTTTGTATTTAAGTACACTCCATGTCCAAAAATGATAAATAAATTGCGATGTAATAGAAGACTTGGTGCTGTAGAGGTCCAATAGTGCCGTTTCATACCTAAGAATCTGAACGTCCTTACCTAACTGTGCTGAAAGAGATGCCTTAATCTCCGAGATGGCTGGAAGAGGAGCTGAGCCATAACAGTGGCTAAAAATAGCTGCCAGCTGCTGTATTATGGCATCATTCTGGAAATAAGAAATTAAAGAAGCGGACTTGTATGTTAGTGCCAAAGAGGAAACGAACAAACAAACAAAAGGAAGACTTCTGATTTATGTACCTTGGTGGTCCGCAAGATACTAAACATTAGGGGAAGGCCTATGGTGACCACCTCCTCACAGTAGTCCTCTTCTCGGATTGTGTTGAACTCTCTGAGGAGGGAAAGGGTGACCCCTGCCCTGGACTGCTGCTGAGCACAACGAAGAGATTCCAGCCACACATGTAGTTTCCAAGGTACACCTGTTTAGAGTGAAATGAGCTGTTATTTGGTTCTGTAATAATAAGGAAAGGGAGCAGATCCCCTCTTCCTGCCATCTGTAGCTTACCCATAGCATGGAGCTCCATGGTGACATCAAGGTAGCCGTGCTCGGCACTGTAGTAGCTGGCTTCTTGCAGAGCCTTCATCCTGGCTTTGCAGAGCCTTGGTATGCCCACCTCCGAAAGGGCTGCAGTGCCATTAGGAGGAGTTGGCAGGGGGGGGAGTGGGAAAGGACAGATTCCCGCCACTTCATCCTCCACCCCCTCGGCTAGGATCTCCTCCAGAGACAGGACATCCTCCTTGATTTGCTGGGGCTGAGTCAGAAGCTTTCTCAGCACGTTCCTGACAAGATAAACGGGAGGAAGAAGAAAAAGGTTGGATATGGAAGGAAACGGAAGGTGTGGGATCACTGATATATACCCAAAGAGAAAACACAAGCTTAAATTTCTGTGACCTTATAATCTCTTCTCTGATTACATAATCTGTCACCCTTACTGTGGAATGTGAAGTGTTGAGTCTACACTGGTTTCACACATGTACACAGCCAACAGGTGGATAAGCTAACATGCCCAGTTGGTGTTGAGAAACAAATGTACTCTGACCAGTCCAGGACCCTGAACTCGCTTTTCAAACTGGGGTACTTTTAAGACCTTAAATTTCACCATGATAAAAGCGATGACCATCACCTTAAAGCTTGAGCCCTAACCCTAATCCTAATCCCAGTCCTCCTGTGTAAATATCCTGACCATTTCTGTTTCTTTTTCCCTCCAGAATGTAGTTGTTCCAGCTTGTTCTGAACCTTTCAGGACAGATGATGGGACTCCTACCTGTGTCCATGTGCAGCTGCATGACTGAAGCAGTTCATGTCTTCATGAAGGGACGATGTAAGGACATTTCCATCCTGGGCCTTCGATAAGGGGTCAGCGCCACGTGCGAGGAGCAGACTCACCATCTCGTAGTTGCCTTAGAAGTGTATAAACAATTATACAGATGCGACTCATAAATGCAAACTTAATGTAATATATTTATCATGAACTATAAATGTCCTCACAGTACTTTTAATAGTAATATTCTTCTGTTTTTACTTTATCATCATGTCCGTACTTTCTCATTGTTTTTGTTCTGTTATTGCAGCACAGTGCAACTTCACTTTAGCTAAGAACCAATGGAAATCTGTCACTATATTTTACATTAATACAATATATTAACATTTTACAAGGACAACTGCTTAATATTCATTGTAAGCAGCATTTGTTCCCTGCAAGCCTGCAAACATGTGTTGCATGTGCCTCGTACTAGAGCTATGTGTGGCTTTCAAACGATCCCGTGAAGGAATGCAGCCTAAAGGCAACTAAACAACTGCAGCCAGCACTTCTCTTTTGTCACTTCACCACCATTGACTCTTAAATACTCATTACTGCTTTCCCGTTCACACCTCCATGGTCTTTAGAGAAACTACAACGCTGTGGTGTTTGTGACACTTAACTTGCAGTGTTATGATCAGTTGTTTTGCAGAAATCTGCATTAGCGGCTCATCTTTTACTTCTTTTTTTTTGCCCTCTTAGAAATGTCCTTTCATTTTTCAGAAAGTAGTTATTTACCAACAACAAATCAAATCAGAATGAAGGCAAACTGAGCTGGGCTGCACTCTAACATGTGTGTGTGTGTGTGTGTTTGCCCACCTGCTGCTGAAGCCAGCTGCAGCGGAGTATCTGCTGTACTCTCCTGTCCGTTGCGAACGGCTGCCCCCTCCACATTGGCTCCTGCATCCATCAGTAGCTGCAGAGGAACATCACATCTGTTACATTAAGCAGTTGTAGACATCTTCTAGCTACTTTCTGGCTTGACCTCTGAGTGAACATATGTCAACATGCAACATTATATCCACTGGAGGATTTATTTAGTTTTACAGTTAGAGCGGGGTGCTTTTATTTGAGGAGCAACACAGCAATAACATTTCTGAGGAAATTTCAATGCGACTGCCTGTTTGATTCAGTACTGACATCAAAAAATGGAGAGTTTATGTCAAAAAGTAAAAAATAATTTAGCAAATGCTTGCAAAAGATTTTACAACGAAAAGCTCATCATTTTTGTTTACTTTTCTATGTCCAAAACTTGTGATTTTAAGACAAAAAGTTGAAATTATACAAAAATTTTCAGTTTTACAACTGTTGTATTTTTATGTTAAAATGTAAAACGATGGTAAGTTAAGAAGCCGCAATTTTGTGACATTTGTGATTGTACAATTAAAAAACAACAAAACTTGGTTGTTTGAAAAAAAAAGAAAGTAAAATTAGCAATTTTACAACAAAATTGAGTTTTTTCACAAAAAAAGTTAACGGTTTAAATTTATGATTTTACAAGAAAAAAATTGTGACTTTAGTACAACTGTCTAAATCTTGTGATAAAGGTTGCATTTTTGTGAAAATTAGGATTCCAGGAACTGTTGGGAAGTCTCACAAAACAGCTGGATGAAAGAAAAAAAAGAAAAAGAACAACCGGCCCTTTAACAGTCACCATCATGATGATGTGGCAGGGATGAAGAAGAGTTTAACACTCCTGCTCTATATGATATAGGGATTGTTACTGCGTGCGTTTCCAACCTGCACTACAGAGATGTGTCCATGCAACACTGCAAAAGTGAGGGCTGCCCAGTGCCGACTGTCAGGATGCACGGAGGGGTGCTTTGCAGAGCATGGTGGAACCTGTCGAGACAGGAAGAAATCATTAACCAATAAATCTCTTTGCATGCATCACAGCTGCTGTGAATTTAAATGTTCCAATATGGATACAGTCTCTGCTGACAGTTATAAAGGTTTGTAAATAATGTCCAAAGTTAAGAGAACTAGCCATCTGTTGGAACTTTTGTAGCATATTTACCGCCACGTCAAGGTTGGCTCCGGCATCTATCAACATCTGGACGAGGGCCTCGTCTCCAGCTGCACAGGCGTACATGAGAGGGGTCATACCCTAAATGAAAACAGAAAAGAGTTCAGTGGACAGCACAGAACTGAAAAACAGGATCATTCGATTGAACTGAATGGTGATTTGTTTACATTTTGTGTTACACAATGCAGCTGCGCAGACGTACAGCATGTCTGCACATGCAGTACAACAGACTTTGTATACCTGGTCGTCCATACTGTTGACCCCGTCTGGCCCAAGCAGATCAATGGCTTGGCCAATGAGATCTGTGCGACCACAGTTGAGCATCCGGAAACCCAAGTCTAGGTGGAACTTATCTGTGGCAGCTTTGGAGTCCAGACGTTTAAAAGAGCTAAAGCAGCACTCAGGCCTGGAAAAGAACAAACAGTCCAGAATAAATTTCTCAGAGCAACATGGTTTAATCATTTTACTTATAATAGAAAGTTTAATGTACAGCCCTGCGGCTCCTGTACACCGTATATTACCACATGATACTTTTCTTTAGAAATAATTGTACAGCTCACGAGGAAGTTAATAACCCATTCTGCAGTGAATAACGATACACTTTGCAATTATTTGTTAGCGAGCCAATTCAATTACAAGGGTGTAGCAGATGGGTTAAAAAGATGCATCTGCAATCATATTAATGATTTTTTTTTTAACTAATTGGAATGAATTCATAAACAAAATTGGCATGACAGTTTAGTCAAAATATTAACATTATGCGTTGACTGTGTGTGAATTCTTACTTCAGCTGTCTTGGCTCACAGTCCAGTCCTGGAAGAAGAAGCCTGGCAGTCTGTCTGACATCATCACTGTCCACCAGTAGACTCCTGCGATGCTCAGCATGCACTATGGCGACTCTCATCCACTCCATCAGAGGTGGCAGTAGTAGAAATGGCCTGTAAGCAGAAAGGGAAGTCATTCAACGTCTGTTTATAACCTGCATTAATAGGCTAATTAAATGCGTTTGTTCCATCGCCGGAATGATGTATTGTGTTGCGTGTGCTGCGGCAGGTCCAAGACGAAGTTGAGAAATGTTCAACTTTCAACACATCAAGGCGTACGTCTGCCAATCAGGCTGCAGTTAGGCAGACATCCAATGAAATCATGCATGGAGGCGGGTCGATAGCAGCTCGTATCCATCTATTGTCAGACATGAAGAAATCCTTAATGAGAAAGTTTTGTTTGCTAGCAATCTAGCGTTCAATACTCCAAGCTTGGCGAGAGCCAACAAGACCGCGACATCAGCTATTCTTGGAGCTCCAGATGGAGAGGTGAATGGGAAACCTTTTCCAGGTCAACGATGGGTACCAGCTCGGTGGCTGAAAGCTCAAACACACACTGTCATACAGAGAAGAGACGTGGCACTTTAAAGTCAGGCTGGGAAGCCACAGAAAAACATCACAAATGAGACTCGAATGGATCAGCTGACTGTGGAGTCGATTTCTGCAGAAGGTGAGCCAGAATCCCAGAAAAGAAATAAGGGCAGTTTTACCTCCGAATGCAGACGAAAACACACTTTTCTAGCAGCTCGAATACTTTTACGGATTTTAATTTCATGGCATATTTTCTGACATGTAATGTGAATCTCAGCTACAGGTGAGTTTACAGTTTAGTTATTTACAGGTCATGGCTGTGATGCCGATTTAGCTTTTTGAGTGTCAGCTGCTAAACAAAGTCTTCCTGAAACTTTCCAAGGTTGGAGAACCAGTCCGGAGTGAAGAAAAATAAATTCTTGTCCTTAAACAAAAAGATTTTCCTTCTTGATATCAGTACAAGTTAACTGATCCTCCGACAGAGGTCTGGACCTCCAGAGTCCAGCAGAAAGTGGGCTGGTCTTTGCTAAGGTTGGAGGAGGATCCAAAGTGAAGTGTGACGTAACACATTGCAGGTTTTCAGATTGGATCATGTTTCAGCTGAATATTTAAGCTGTGATATTCACATATGAAGGAGGTGACAACATTATTTGAGGTTCACTGCATGTCTACTTCACATGCCAAACTATCCCTATTTAACTGTGCTGAGGTAAAACTGGATTTAACCTTTACGGGACCTCTAATACTGACTTCTTGAGCTCCCATGACGCATTTTTATAAGTGCAAACTTAACTATCTGAAGCCACTCTTTCCTGTGCACAGTATGACACCATAAAATACATCTCCACATGCTTTCGTACAGCATTACAGATTCAACTGGCTTGCTCCTCTCAAGCACAAAAAGACCCTCAAAAACTGGAGTACACATATAACTAATTAGTTTTAAGCGTTAGTTGCCACATCAGCTTTTCTTCCTAAAAATAGATGTGATGTGTCTGATGTGCTGTAGTTTAATAAACACAGCTTCTGAATAATTAACCTATTTTTAAACCAGCAAGAGCAACTTAAAAAGAAAAAAAAAAGTGAATGTAACTAAAATTAGGCACAGCACCCTGGGACTGTCACACACACACTCTGAAATCAAGAGAATATGAGCCTGAAGGCATCAGAGAGGATGTCATTACTTCTTAGGAAAAAGTGAAACTGAGGTCAGTTGTGTTGTAACAGTGAACGTGGCATTCTGAAAGTAATCTTATTTTAAACGCTCTTTTTTTCTGTTTCTTCACTGTGTTTGTCTATCACCTTTAATCCTTTTAGAAATCACTGTTGATGTGGACATCAGCGAAGCCACGTCCAGCCCATCATCTGGTATTAATCCTTTCTCGTCTGCACCTTTCTCTCACCATATGTGCACAGAATGTGCCTCTGAACAATGATTCATTACTATGAATGTGATTATTTGCTTTTCACCCTGTGAAGCCTCAGTTAGCATGCAAATGATTGTTTGAACACTGCCAGTATATTATCTCCACTATTATGTCATTCATGTAGCAGTGTTTTCACTATTGTACTGATGCTAAACAAAAACAATACCATGAATACAGATGGTGGCAAACACACAGGTGGTACGTATAAAGGCACAGTCTGGATCTGTAGTTGCTTTTAATAAGAACTGATGCCCCTGCAGTGTCACGCTTTCATTGTCCTTACTTAAGAAAAGCTTTTTCTGTACTCTGTTTAATTATTAATGTATATTTTTAACTTTTAACTTTGGGTTTAAGAAAGTAGATGGTACACATTCCAACAAATGTATCTGAATTTAACCACAATTTAAAACCAAATAGATTTTTTTTTATATTGACATGAATAATTAAAGCCTTTTATGATCATACAATTATCAATAGTCATTAACAGACCTTCTGTTTGTTTTCCTGAAATATCTAAGGCCTAGAAATAAAGTTTCAAGTGCCTGAAGACACTCAGCTGTCAAATCCTCCAAGCCGTTCTCTTGTCTTTTAAGTTTCTGTCACACGTTACTCCACACGTTGCTTTATCAGTGGATGATCACTGGGAAGAATGGGTCATGGTGTCAGCCAGGCGTGACACTTAACAAGTAGACAAGGAGCTTCAGTGGGAGGGGATGGTAAAGTGTGGCTGATGGCTGCATATAATGACAGTTTTCAGTGTTTGTGAAATGTCTAGAAGGCAGGTGGGGTATGTTGCAAGGGGGTTGGGTGGAAGTCTGGCAATTCATAGACAGTTCTGTAAGCGCAGAGTGATAAGAAAGTTGTGTTTCTGAACAGAGGAGGCTCATTGGCCCCGAGAATCAATGTTTATTCCTCTCTTAATGGCCTGTACTCAACACAAATTGAGCTTTGAGTGTGTGTGTGTGTGTGTGTATTCATTCACTTGAGCACGTGTCTTTGTCTTCCTGAATTCCACAAAGCATCCACCCTGCTACTTAACTGCACATTTGCTTCCAGGCACATGCACAGCTCTGGCACTAATCCAGAGCCACATCAACTCCAATAAGCCACATCCACGTTGGAGCACTCAACCCTCAAATGAACCATCAAAAATGTTTTTCTACTTTTCTTTTTATCACTCAGTGCATATAGGATGTAATGGAAATATTTAAAACAGTTGTGTTTTTGGTTTTAAGGACCGATCCTCTATGTTGGTTGCTCCATGAAACATTCAGCTAAATTATTACTTTAAACATTAGAGTTTAATGTCGTCCACCTAAGTATGTGCATTGGAGGGTGTGAAGATTTTCACAAAATTAGCATGTCCTCTGTCTTCTTTCTCCTTAGCTCATACTCTCATTAGCTAAACCTCTCCCCATACACTCCCCCAGTGACCCCTGTGTCTGGGTTATGCCCCTCAGCCTGAAACACAAACTACAGCTTTGTCAGAGTGCGGGTGCAACATCAAAGCTGTGATCCCTGTTAATGCTGAAACTAGATAGTGCTCATGGCTATCCTACTGACCCGACATGCTAAAGGCTACATACTGAGAACAGCAGGTTCTAGATACACACAGACATGCGTGCACAAACTATAGCACATTAGCTTTGATTCGTGGTGCTATGCTTACCAACACCTGGCCGACCATAAAATGACCGTCAGCTCGAATCAGACTCAAGAATGTGTGAACTCTGACCTGTGCAACATGAAAAGCAAATGCTTTTCTCCCTAAGAGGTAAAAATCACTCACGCTAGACTTGCCTCATATGTCCTGTATGCCCTATAACCTGAAGCCAGTGTGTTTGAGTTTACATAGAAAGAAGCTTCAATGGGGTCTTAAAGCAGACCCCATCGTAGTTTGTCAAGGTTAACCCCTGATCTAGAGTCACGTTACACCTATAAACACTGCATATGAAAAAAATCTATGTATCTGACATTGGAGGTGACTTCCAAGAGCAAGACATTTCCACCATCTGCAGGAATTTGTAGTTTTGGGTGGTGAGGTAATTGGATTTCCCTGTTTTTGCTGATTTGACCTTTGAACTTTTGTCTATTTGATATCTGTCAGTGCAGAGAGAGTAGCTCTTTTCTCTTTTTCTTCAAAAAAAAAAATGTAATCACAGGCACAAGTGTCTGTCTTATCCACATGTTATATCTACACTAGAGTGGTTACATTTTAAAGCATGAAAGGTTTATTTATTTTTGTTATGCCTGGCATCCACATTAAATTTGTTCAGCCCTCAAAAATTGAACATTTTTAATCCAACTGTAGACCTAATTTCAACACATAAATGCTGAAATTACGGTGGTGAAATGTGAATAGATTTAGAAAGAAAACGCTAATGTGAACACAGACCGTGAAGACTAATGCAAAATCATCACTTGGAACAAAGCGTCAGCTTTTAAAAAGGTTCATATTTTGTAGTAAAAAGGATTCTTTTATTAGGCACTCACCATGCACTCTATAATATTTGATATAGCCCACACAAATTCGGAGGTTTTGGGTTTCCACACAAGATTTTTATAAAGCTCTCAATTGAAAGGAGGGTCAGAGAGATGGAGAGGCCCACTTAAGGGAAGAAGTCTGTATTACAACCAGGCACGAGCATTGTAATCATTGCCAGGTTTGCACTGCTGTAGTCTACCACTTGAAATGTCTCTGTAAGCCAGTGTTTATGGATACTACACAGTTAGAAATCAGTGAAAAGCAAAGTTGTCCCCTTCAGCAGTTTATTAAAAAAAAAAAAAAAAAAAACAAACCCAAGAAAAACCGTGTTGCAGAGATTCTGAAGTATAAAGAAGGGAATAACCGTTTCATCCTGTATTTCTGTTCTGCTAACAAGGAGCTCACCTTCCACACTCACCCTGCGTTTGTTCCATTTCTGGAGGACAGCCAGAGTGCCTGGTGCCCACACACCGAGATGAGAGTTTGGCTGATTTCATCACAAAAATGTGCACATAACATCTAAAGGCTGTCTGACCCTCATCATGACCAAACAATGGCAAACATTACTTTTTACAGGTTAAAAGAAAGAACTGAGTGGGGAAGAAAGCACGAAAACTGAATCAGTTCCAGCTCCACACACTTCAGTGGAAACGGTATAACACAAACGTGATTGTTATCTTTAGAAAGACCCCCCAGTTCACACTGTTTACAAATGCACTGAAACTCTATTGTTTCTATGAAACTCAGCGTGAGCACTTAAGCTAATCGATGTTTTAACAAGCTTCATCGCTCAACAACTTTCATCATATTACTCTGCATTTTGTAGAATCAAACGAGCTGAAAACAGGCCAACTACATTTCAACATGTGCCAAATATGCTGAAACCATCAACTATACCATCAAATACTCAAATGATCTCAAAGATCTCAGCACTGCATGGAGACTGTCCAAATACCACTTGTCCAAAGTGACCACAATGGTTCTTCAAAAGCATCTTCTGAGGAGACTTCGACAGAATTACAGACCAGTTGTATCACTCAAGGTCCCTTACACAACCAGTCTTCTGCTTAATTTACACCTTAAGGTGCTAATAACCCTCTGCTCCACTAACTTTAACACCTGGGAACCTTTGTTTGCTTTTAATTAACATGCAGAGCTACAGCACTTAAGTCTCCACAGACGAATATTATTTTGTGTGGATGAAAAAAAAAAAAAAAAGGAGAGGAGAGGTGATCTCAAAAAGGCTTTTTATCTCATTTAGAACCTATTTGTTAATTTTTGAGGTTGAAAGTATGTGTATTTGGCGTGGCTGGAGTTGTGGCCAGATGTGATCACGATGGGGGAACAAAACAAACAAAAAAACAACAACATAAGAAAGGAGAATTAGAAGCACAGTATAAGTTATAAATAAATAATCACTAAGATTAAATCTGGAAAAAAAACAAACATGTAAAAGGCTCATGTCCAGTCATCCATGATTCCTACCTCTCTTTGCTAAGAGCCATGCGTGGGGGATCTAAGTTGGGATTCTCCATGGACTCCATTTGCGGGCAGCGCAGGAAGTAGTAAAGGGTGTGGAGGGCGTCAGGCGACCAGGAAACGGGCTGCTGGGGACGGGGGTGACGGGCAGGGCTGAGCCCCGGACGCACCGAGCTCAGGCGCTGCATGTGGTGCATGGCACGAGACACCAAGTCACCTGGAACAAAGGAAATGTAGGACAGACGACAATTAGATGGCATGGTAGATATCTATTCTTACTACAAGCATGAAGCTATTCATCGCATGTTCTCAGTTTTGTAATACTGGAGCAAAGCTAAAAATATCAGTATAGAGACATGTGTGCCAAACCTATAATTGGAGTTCAGTGTTCAGTCTAAACTCTGGGGGCTCCCAGTCAAACCGGATTTCCTTTTTTCCCTCAACCATTTTCCTATTGTGCTCTATTGCACGTCTCTAGTGGTAACTGCCATTAGCAGTGTCATTATCAGTAAGTAAAGCCAGATTGCCTGTTTTAAATGGTCATTCATTTTTAATCATCGATAGGATAATGGTAAAGGTAAACAGTTGGACAGTTGATCAAAGGCTCTAACGATCTGTTCAACTGTTAATGTAGTGATACGATTCAGTCACGATGCAGCCTGGAAAACTGAGCTTCAGGTACATGATAGAAATCAACTGAGTCTTGTAAAAAAAAACATCTGTGAGAAAATAATCATTCAGAACTGAGAAATGAGGAACTTCAGAAGCGCATTTAGATTCATGAGTGAACAAAAGGTTCATAAACAGAAACAGACACGGGGAACACAGAAAATGAGGGAACAGTGATGCAAAGGATAAAACCTGGACTATCAGTCATCACAATTTTACGAAAGAGAGGGGCAGTTTCAGGAAGTGAGGCCAGGCTGAACTTGGGATTGTGCAACACTAATTTAGCACAATTACTCTTGAGCTAATTTCCAACCAGATTACTGTGAAGATGTGACACAGCGGCCAGAAGCCGAAGAGGTCAGGACTGTGAATGTGTGTGTGTGTCTCTAAATAAGCGGTTCTTTGGGGGGACTTTGAGGGGAGTAGCATGGAGGTGGCCCTCTCAAAACAGACTCCACTTCAAACTAAAGGGCCTCCTTTGTGTTAACCACCACCAAATGTCCCTCCAGGAGGTCTCCCAGGAATTCCTGCCCAAAATGGCGAGCCTCTCCATGGCTTTCAGGACTATATTATGCCCTGAAGCTACAGTAAGCTCTAGGGGTCAGAAGAATATGAAATACCTCATTCATAAATAACAGATTATATTGGAGTTCTTCTGGAAGCCATGAGGTCAATAAATTGTGGCATGAACACTTCTTAAAATGTATATTGACAGAATGTGCCTTTTAAGTTAAACTAGAAGGAATGTAGAGTATTTTAAAGAGTGTTACATTTTCGTCAAATTGCTTTCACTTGAATAAAAGCATCTTTTTTATGTGCACTCTGAGGCCTCACACTATAAATGGGCCTCGCAGGCTTAAGTTTATTTTAGTCCTGCTCTTTAATATTTCCCTTGCATGATTGGACGGTCACATTTTCAGTTTCCCAGAGTTTATGGTAGGAAGATGAAAATGAGATATTGAAAGGTAGACACCTTTAGCAGCACTATGCTGTATTTCCAATCATTCAGGACACTTAACTGTTCAACTACTGTCCAGTATCCTATCATTCATTTTCCATCACCTTTATGGGTGTTTATGGTTGATTCTGGGCCACATCCAGTCTAAAGACGGCGCTGGACTATACAGTTTAGTACACACGATCCTGTGTCTGCCTGGTCTTTTGGGTTCTGATCAAAGCAAAGTGGTTTTTTTTGTTGTTGTGTATTTGCAAATCACTGAACACTCATCTGTGTGTATGTGTGTGTTTTTAGTCATGACTGAGTCAGGATGCCAGTCCTGCCCAGAGTAGAGGAGAGATGTGGCACAAAGAGAGCACTGAGTGAAAGTGAGAGAAAGAGGGCGTCTGTACTTTCTTAATGCCTCAACGGCAGCAGTTTATGAACGTGGCCTTGTGCTGGAGGAACAAATGACAGAGTGTTAGCTCATTTGGAGTGACCAACACTAATCTCCATCTCCGCTTCCCTTTCCCTGCCCCAACAACCTCACGGTTCACCTCACTACCTTTCCATCGTTTCTCCCTGACCCCCATACATTTAAGCCCAGTACCTCCCAAAGACTCAAACTCTTCAACTTCACCTCTACTCCTGCTCCCTCTCTCACCTATTAAGAGGCAGATTTCTGCTCTTCATCACTGTCAACTCCGTCGCAGCATCCAGTTTAAACAAGCCACAAAAACAGTAGCACACAGTTCAACTGTGAGACTCCATGACTCTGTTTTTTTGCGTATGAATGCCTAAAAGGTAAAACTGGCAGCATTCTGGGGAATCTGTCCTACATTAAAACTCTAATATTTAGGCCCTGAAGGTCCTCAACTCTCAGTAGCTTTACACTTCCCATAACTGAGAACAACATTCAAATGAATGCTAAAGGAGATTTTTAAAATTCGACTGGCCGCACGTTGAAAAAGTCATGATGTTGTTCTTTGTTTGCTAACCTGTCACTGAAAAATATATCCATGTACAGGGACAGAGCTATTTTCAGGCAGAGGCATTATCGCTTTAGTCTCCATAGCTCCAGATGTAAACACACTATACCGCTGTTTACTTTCTGCATGTCTGTGCAAGAGACGGCTTGCACGATGAGGCACAAGATGAGACTCATCACAGGCTACAGAGTGATAAAGACATAATTATCTTAATCTCTGCTTGCCAGTAAGCTGTCGCAACTGTGTTTTTCTTCTGCCAGTCGGACGTCTTTCAGCCTTGAAGAGAAAGTTAAAAATGACTATTTATAGTACAAAAAACAATGGATATAGTTTAAAGTTTAAAATAAATATACACTGAGGGTGAAATATACAGTATAAACGGAATATGCAGAACATTTTTAATGCTGCATCTAAAATACGTTTTGGTGCATGATATATACATTATACTATACTAAATATAGTATGTAGATTTATTCATTTATTTATTTATTTAGACTGTCATAAAGTATTGCTTTTTGAAATGTGTATTTGTCTTGACGTAAATATTTGTAACACCAGTTTTATTTTTTGTTACTTAAACAGCTCATGGGAGTCCATTCAACTGAAACAACGGAAAAATAACTTACTAATAGAAGAAGACAAAGAAAAAAAAAAGCATGACCATGACCTCATACCACAAGTATTCTGTAATATTTGCACTCACTGAGTTCTGAGATGCTGCCCACACAGGTAGCCAGCAGGGACTGCTCCAGCGTCCTCAGCTCCAGCTGCGCATAAGCGTCCTCCCTGCTGTCGACGGACGTCTGCTGGTTCTCTGTGTAAGGACTAAAGTGGGCTGGAAGAGATAAAACACCTACAAACACACACACAAAAAAACAAAAAAAACAGAGAAAACCTTGTTTAAACATATGTCTTGACCTTGCGAACAATCCTTGATATTCTTTGCAACTGACAGAAGTCCCTAAACAATTATTGATGGTATTTATTTAATATATTTGCTCTCCTGCCAACATGTAACTCACACTGAGGAAGGCAAATAAACACAGAAGAGAACTGGAGTTTTGCTCTCAACACTCAGTAAAACAAACATTACGTGCTGTAATGATGTCAGGCTAATACAGACAAAAGAAATGCAAAACTATGGTGTGCAGCATGCAGACCAAGGACTTGGAAAACAATCCAGTGTTGCTGGAAAACTTCACATTTTTGGCATAACAGCACAAATGCAATGAATAGCATGCATAGTTGATCCCCACTTTGGTAAAAACATAAATGAAATAGCTGAAGATTTCACAGGTCTGAAGAGCTACTTGATTAAGGTTTCAGAGAAAATTGCAGATGGAAAAAGGAAACATGAAGGTTTCATAATAAAAAAATAAAAAAAATCTGAACAGAGTGTTCAACCAGTCAGCAAAGCAAGGCAAAGTACAAACTAGTGTAACTAGACTCAATCTAGGACAATTGTGGCATTTCCTCTTTCAATTTAACCTCTAGAGACCCAGCAGCCCAACCCAACCATCGCTGACAGGAGACTGTTGAGTTCAGGGGATCACGTGTTGGAGGACGGGGGAGGTTTTAACAAAAGTCCAACTGAAAACCAAATTAAAGTGAGAAAACCGTCAAATCTCTCACCTCCATTTATCTGTTACAATTAAACAGCAGGTTTGCGCTTTTGCTCCCTATGATGTGATGCTTGACTGCTCACAGACAAGGAGATAATATCCTTCTTACATAATCCAAAGACAGCATCCTGCTTCTCAACCAAAATTAAGCTAGTGTGGTTGGTGGGAGTACAACGGTGAGCTCCCCAGAGGAATAACTTTATTTTACCTTTTTTCTTTCCCCATTTTTTCAGTGTGGATGGAGGATAATGATCAGGGCAGGTTTATGATTTATATAAAAAGCCTCTCGAACTAAACTTACTCTAGTAAATAAACCGTGTTATTGTTTCAAACAAATCCAGAATTCACACCTTATTTATGCTGTTGTGAACAGTTTGTAAAAGTGTGTAGCACTCCAACAATGTGGCACGTAGATTTTATGAGAAAATGACTTCCAAAAACAGGAGAAATATTCCCAGGACAGGTACAAGACTTGATTCTATAACATAGAGATGACTTGTTCAGCTGACAAGTGCAGGGATTCATCGTAATATACTCATTTCCTAACAAAGCTGAGCAGGAAGAGGGAAGTCACTGAAGTTTTAAGTGCTTCTTCAAAAATGAAAACCATATTGATTGAATTAAAGAGTTCGGCTGCCAAATGGAGTTCAGCCTCGTACAAAAAGTGAAACTCTATCTTTGTGTCTCAGTCGCTCTCGTACTTTCTCTGCACCATATGACTCGTATAATATGTGCTGACTCTCCGTTCCAGCACAATAGAAACAGCTGCCTTTAGCAGAGCACCGCGGCCACAAAGAACATGCACGTGACGAAAACAAAACATGCAAAAGCTTAAACCTCCCCACTTCACATCTGCACAAATGAAGCATACGGTTCGATGCATCATATGTATGTTACTTCACGAGGGCGTTTGTTGGTTTTTTTAGCACGAGACTGAAAATATATAGAGGGTGAGGGAGACATCTGAGGCTCTGACATTTTCACTTTCACACCTTTCATGTTTTGCCACATTTATTCTCACATGCCCTTGGACAATCATTTTTACAGAAATTATACTGGAAAGGGATTCGTAATGACGGCTGCATAATTGAAAACACATTAGTGTATTAGATTTCTCTTCTTTTACTCTGCTGAATCACTTCACAGCGTGCTCTGTTTGAGCACCACACTGGTCTGACAGTGTAATAAGTGTTACTGTGCAATATATATATATTTTTTCTTCTTTTTTAATATTATGATTCACTGAGAGAGCAGCAATGATGTCATTCCAGTCTTCAAACTCTACCTAGGCACATAAAATGTTCAAAATAGAAACCTCATACTACCCTTAGGACTAATTAAATCATGGTAACACACCAGTGTGAAACAATTCAGGATGCATTCAGCTGTTCATGCAGTCAACTGTCAAAGCACACTGGACTCTTGTTTCCGGTGTTAAAAAAAAAAAAAGAGAAAAGAAAAAGCACCTTCTGCAGACAAAGAAATAGTAAAAATGTTTAACATATATTTAGTTTACTTGTAATATAACAAAAGCATGAACTTTTTTAATATAGTTTCAACTGATTCTGTTGTAATCTTTCAAAAGTGTGGTACATATTCACACACAGCTCAGCATTTCCCACAGTCCCATCCCTTTTCTTGCCTCACCGCTGAACCCCAGCCTGCGTCATTTGGGCCTGATGTTGGTCTGTAAGCCAACCAGGGCCTGTCCCCACCACCACTAATATCATGAGCACCAGCAGCCCCAGCATGACGTGCATTTTCTTTTCCTTCTGGTGCTTGGAGAGGCTGAGTATAAAACTGAGAGGAGGGTATGATGGTGGAAGCTAGGAGAAGAAGAGGGGAGCGCTATGGGGAGGGGAAGGGGGCACAGCTTTATTGGAAGGCGAATGAGTCATACACAAAAATGAAAATGAAGAAAAAAAAACGGAAACAACTTGGGGGTGTCTGGGGGAAGATCTGAGACTGAAGAGGATAAGGAAAGGGGAAAACAAGGGACACGAGGGATTCATTCTTTTGTGGCTATTCTGGATCCATTTTTGAGGCTGACCCAGCACATGTCATGTGGGAATTTCAGCTACAAATCACAGCACAAACTTACCACAAAGCCTGTGCCAGTTCCCAGCCCATGCAAACCATCTCTCCAAGCCAATGTGGCTCCTCCAAGCTCATCCAATCTATCACTAAACATGTTTGACATTCTGTCAGAAAACATCAGAAAAATCCAACAGCCCTTTTTTTTCTTTTTCTTGTTATGATGTTACGTTGTGTTACGGTATTTTCTCAAGTATCCCAGGTGGGCTGTCCATTTCAGGTGTGCAACTTCTGGTGTCATGTTACAACAGTGTTGCAGTTTAGTACACATGCTGCATAGTCAGGAAATAATATATTCTAAATGCAATCTGTTTGCATTAGGAAAACTCCGACTTCTAGCAGATGGAAGTGAATGCATCATTCCCTTCCAAGAATGCCTCCATTCTTCCTCTTTCTTGCTCTTGTGTAATCTAAAGTTATCTCCCAAAGTCACGATTTGTTTGTGTTTTTTAGTAGACACGTGGGAGCATTTTTAGATTAGATTTTTAGATTAGATTTTGGAGGACAACGATGGCTCTCATAACTGTAGATATTTGGGTTGTACCATCAATAACAAACCACAGCTTTAAATTCCCAGCAATTCCAAATAAAATACTAAAAAATATTTTATCATTTAGATTGTTAAGTACATTTTCCCTAAAATATTACTTTAGTCACATTACATTTGAGTGGAAATAACTTTAAATTTTACAATTATGCAATGAATGATGGTCTGTTTTTTTTTTTTATTTACTTATTTTGAGTTGCCATTTTTGTTCAGAGTATTTAGCTTAATTTCAATTTCTAGAGAGGAAAAAGACTTTCTCCAACTGTGCTTGGTCTGTTTTCGCCTGTTTGTTTTGTCTACCTTCAAGAGCGTGTGGAAAAATCTGGCTCAGATAACTCAGCTCTAGCTGGATACTCTCATTAAGTCAAAAGAAAACTCATGGCTCAGGAGAGTGTGTGCACACAAACACACAAGCGAACACCTGCCTTTCATCCCTTAACAGCCTCTTCATTCATGACGGGGTGGATGGATCAGAGAGTTGAGAGAAATGGGGATTCAAAGACACTTCCCTCGTCCATGAAAAATGAAGAAAAAGAAAAGAGCCCTGAGTCTGGTGTCGGGGACAATAAGCTTGTCAAAATGCACACAATAGTACAGTGTTTGACAGGGCTGTCAATGGGTGTGTATCACTCCCACCACCTCCTGAACCTCTGAGAGACAAGCTGAGTGTGTCTTTTGCAAAACAAATGAAATGTACAGACATTTGTGCTCAATTTCACTTCAGTGGAATCCATGTGCCATATGTGATCCTTCAATCAGCAGTATGACCTCTTGTTTTCCACGCGTAAAGCCTCCAAAACACCTGTCTTTCACACATCACCACATTCCACTTCCTGCTTTTACATTATGTGTGCCACACACAGATCTTTTGATGGAGGCACTCAACATGAGGCTGGCAGGGGAAAGAGTGAATGTATGCGCATGTCTCTGGAGAGCCACAGTGAGCAGCTTTGTTCAGCTTCAGAAACTCCACAGTTTCAACATATAGGTTAAAAATATCCATGTGCTTGCTCTGACAGCCCCTCCTCGTGATCTTTATCTAAACAGATCTCCAGTAGGACAGGGGAGTATTTAGAAACTAAAGATAGAGTATTGCTATTTGATGCTAAAAATAATCATGCATTTGACATACTGACACACAAGTGTTCTGTTTTTACAAAAACAAACAAAAACAATCTGTCTATATAGAGTTAAGGGGCAGACAGAGAAGCATTCACACATCCAAGTTACTTACATTCAAAAACCTCAGGTTTGACTCAAATGTCCATTCACTAGAATATTTTTGTAAAATTGTCATGTTTCCCATTTAAAAGGCATCAAAAGCTACTGATCACTTTCACACATGGCCACAGATTTGCACACATGTACACACAGAACCTCATAAATCAGCGGCTGTGACAGACCCCAAGAAATGTGGGGTCTGGTCAGCATCCACCTGACACCTCCGGTGACCTCAGCCGTAAAGAGTCAGAGGTTGTGCTTAGCTGGAGCTAAAAGAGGAAATAAGCTTATCAGCTGTGTGAAAATGGGCTTCCCTAAGTCACAAAGTCAGAACACCCACACATCATTCATCAAAGAAAGACACTGCAACTCAGATACAAACAGGAATAATTCACTATACCTGCTTATAGATTTAGGACTAGGACTACCGTTGTTGACTAGTATTGGACATTTGGCCTTGAAAGAAGTTTGAGTTCCATCAAACATAAATGGTATAAACCAAGTTTGCACACTTCTGCTGTAACAGGGGTGTTGCATCTTGTGAGTATCTCTTCGTAGGAAGGTTTTAAGGGACCCTCAGAGGGTTTTGTACGTGGAAATTTTCTGTGACTGCAGAGTCACTCTATAGATCCAGATCTACGTGTACACAGGCCAACACACAGACATTTTAATAAGGACAACTATGTGGCTGTGGTGCCTTCAGTAGTCTGAGAGCACATCTGTAACTGATTGTCGAAGGGCCTGCACAGGTTTGTCTAAAATCCAAGACAATTCAAAGATACAAAGTTAAGATCTGAGTCTCGCACAGCACACAAGATTTTATTGAAAGAAAAAAAAATCATACCTCAGCTTGTTATACTATATTTAAAAAAAAAAAAGGGAAATATAAAGACTTTACTTAAATGATTTTTCCCTGCCCAAATGGAAAATCCAGAAAGATGATTAAAACATGTACAGCTTAAAACAGTATAACCAAGGTGCTCAGTGTTCTCATCATAAACCACTTTACCTGGTTGCAACACAGCAACAACATGACTGCAGAGCCAATGTTGGTTTGCAGAGGTTAGATTCATGAGGCCATGCTTTGGTTTCCCACAGACTTGAAAAATCTCACCATAAGCTCAATACAAATACCCTTAATCCTTAGCATTACTTTGGCTTTCTCTCCTTATTCTTCCCTCTCCCCTCCTTTACTTTCCATCTATCTCTCTAATCATGCTTTACATTTTACATTTCAGGCTAACTGTCGTGCCTGTAGCTATCTAGTCTCATTCAAGGATCCCCTTTTCCATATGAACAATCAAAGAGGCGGTACATCTATATTTTGTTTGGTAACCAGTTTTATATGTTTGTGACCAGTGCTAGGGTTTGAAATGTCTTATACTGTAAATGGAACTGGTTTTGCTTCCTTGGTAGCACAAGATGATGACTATTATGCTTCAATAACACATCCACATAAACATCTAACCTCAAATCCTCCCTCTTGGAGTGCACTTTTACTATGAAGATGATGTCATTCGCTCAAAACTGCCAGAAGGAAAAGGGCTGAGCCAAAACGAAAGGGAAATTAGCTTTGGTTTAGAGAACAATTCTCATTATTGTGGCTTTGACAAGCACGAGTCCATCAGCTAAGTTTGATCTCAATAAAAGTGAATTATACATGGAAGCAGATCAAGGGCTAGCTGTTATATTTGCTCGTTTCAGGCACAAAAAAAGGTAAGCTCCCTTTAAAGAACAATTTACCCTCTATTCAGCTCTCAACAAATAACACTATGGGGCAGCAGGCCGGGCAAAGCAGTATAAAGTGGGTATTTGCTCTCTAATTGCTCTCTGTCTGTGTGTGTGATCAGATCGTTTTTTTCTCAGATGGAACCCTTGAGCGAGAACACAGAGCCAGTCAGTAGGGATGGCAGACAACATGCCCATTGAGTAAAGGTCTGAAGGTGAATTTAGACTGACTCCATTCACAGTAACACACACAGATGCAGAAAAACGTTTGACTTTTTTAGTATTTGCTGTGGTGCATATTTTGATACTACGCATAAACAGAAAGCTGGTAGAACCAATTCACTAGTCTTGACTGAGTAATAACTTCTAATTCATTCATCAGGTCATAGATCAATCAAATCAATTGCATTCCCAAAGTGTTTTCATCAACTTTCAATCATTTGCATGACTTCATGTGAATCCTGATTACAGCTTGCCTTTGTTCCAGCACATCTCAGCAGTATTGACATTAGCCATCTAAATTAAGTATGAAGACAAAGAACCTCAACAACCATGAGACAATACCATGTGGGATGTTAAACACTTTTTAATTATCACCTCAACCCCGACTGACTGAGATCTAAAAAAAGCAACAAATGACTCACGGGTACTTATTAGACTGAGCTTCTAATTCAAAGTCTCTCGCCAGTTCTTTGTTTAGATGAATAACTGAGCTTTCACACTTCAGCCTAAATCAACACTCTTTATCATGCTCTGCCCTCCTCATCAGAGTGGCATCCATGGCTCAAGGAAATTATCTCGCAGCTAAATCCTTCCTAACTTCTCTGCTTGAGTTATAAACTCTCTCTGCTCTGGTTCTCACAGTCTAACCGGCGGTTTTGACAGAGGGACTAAGAAGCCTGACGTTTCAAAGACCTGAATCCAAATTCCCCCTTGTAAATCTAAAGCAGCTTTGTGCTGATTAACATTCCGGGTTGGGCTGTGGAGAGAACAAAATCATGACGCAGAGGAGTGAGTCAAACTGGGGAAAAAAATTGGAGTGGTGGTGGATGGATTATGATTAGTATCAGTGCTCCACCAGTATTTTTAATAACCCCTTTTCTCCTTCTGCATATCTTACTCTTCTTCAACATCAATTAAGCCTGCAGGGATCCCTGCTAAAATAACTCTTAATTCCACATAATGCTCTGCTGGATGCTATGATACGTTTTTTTCCATTCTCAGGTGCCAGTAGTAGTGTGCTTACGTACGATGTGCTTAAGGAAAGGAAAAACAAAACACAGAATTAGAGTCACAGTAACTATCCCTAACGTCCAGGGTTCAAGCCTACTGGACTGCAACTGGAGGCCACGTTCACCGTAGTTCTTGTCAGACCTATTATCAACGATACTAGGACAAGTTTAAGCTTTGAAAATGGCACATTTTTGTTCTGATGGCGAGTGTAAACTGTATTTCAATGTGTAAACTCTTGGATTGCGGTCTTAAAAACAGCAGCAAATTCACACAGACCGTGACTACCACCGGCGACTAACAAAAACAGATTTGTTTTTTGCACACAGATATAAAAGATCAATTTTTAAACATGCTAAAAGTTCTTGCTATGAGTTTCAGAACCTTCAAGTGAGATGTTATGGTCTTCAGACGTGTTTCTTTTGTAAAGAGAGAGGTTATGCTTGCTCTTGCTGATCAGAATCAGTAAATATCCACTGGCTACTTCATTTTTGTAGTTAAGGTCATTAAAACTGTTCTGTAAGCTCTACTATAAAAGGAAGAGACATTGTCTGCAGAGCAGTTCTGCACTGACTTTCCATATCCCAATTACAACAATTGGGATATGCATTCCTTCCCATTATAACCTGACGCCAGATAGCTAAACAGCGAGTAAGTGTGCATTATTGAAACTCGGCAAGCAAAAGAGTGACGGAAACACAGCTTAGTTCAAAGGTCTGCAGTACTTTGTGAACGGCAATGAGAAGGGTGTCTTTTGATTGTTTCTGCCTGACTTGACTGTTGTCTATTGTCTAAGACAGTGCTCAAGAGTAAAGAAAATAATTCAATACCGGGAGGAGACGCATCATGGTCATAGGACTGAATGGTTAGAGTAGGCAGGGCACCTCATACGATTAGGCAGGAAATCAATGACACTGATGGAACGTGTAAAAGCTACATACTGGAGGTAAATCAATGGACCACCCAATCTCAGACACCCTGTCATTCAAATAAATTATGTGGGTGCACTATGGCCACACAGACATCAGAGCAGCCTGAAATAATGGAGAGTCATCAAATGCATAAATCATGTGACTATGTGTCAGTCTTGCAGACGGTAGTACATCCTTGCTCCAAACTGTCTGTATGACCTGGGTGTGCAAGGGACTGAAAGGAGTGTCAAGAGGTCCACCTCTTTTAGCAGCAAGCAGTAAAATACCTTTAACTACACTTGTCTTCTCTCAAGCGGCAGAAGGGCTGATCTCAAACCCTCAAAAGTTTACAGCTCACCTCTGACCCTCATGCACCGCGCACACCCTGAATTGAGAGGAAGTACCCATATCTCAAAAGAATCATGCTAATAAGGACCATCCTCTTATGCAATTATGGCATCTGTTGACCCCCAAAGCAACACTTAAGGGCACAAAGACGCACATTCAGGCTACCCTTTTCCATGTCCATGAGCAAAAGAGTGCTCATGTGGTGGTCAGCACTATAGAAGACACTTAAAAGTTAGACAAAGCCTTATTGTCCCTGCATAGTGACAACAAAAACACAAGATAACTATGGCAGAACAGTGGAAATAACAAATGGTTTTGGTTACAACAGCTACACTGCTATATGAAAAAGAAGACTGGTGATTTCTCCCAATTTCTCTTTTTCTTGTCTCAAAGATACTTGCAATTAAGAAACCAATAAATTCTACTTATGGTAAACTGTTGGCAATATGTAAACAAGGGTAGATAATTATTTACTACTTTTTCTGCCATGTTTGTCTGTACTTAAGATGATAAAATCCAGACGCGTCAAGTAAACATTAGTGATAATGTCCTCTGGCATGCCACATCAAACGCTTTGACAAACACTGAATTCAGGCTTATTTTTAATATGTTCTAAACAACTGCACATGTCACAGAAGTCTGTTAGCTTCAAAGTTCTGCACCATATTCAGAATTGCGCACGTCTTTCGCCGTAAGTAATCACTGCTGCATTGTTGTCCTTCAAACACAAAGTGGACACTGTTGTAACAAACAACTTACATCCACACTGAGATATTTTGCGACTTTGACGCTACAAGGGGCACCTGCTTAAACATTTCTCAGCCACAAACTCAGCAGCAGGGCTAATAAAGTTGCAGGAGTTGAGAATTTAAGTGCATGTGGACAAGAGGCGGTGTTCGTTTTGTGTTCCCAGCTGTTGCATCTGCAGGTAGAGACGAGCTTGACTCAGTGTGTATCATTTAAAAGACTTAAATGGAAACCTCAGCAGCATCTAACAGACCTCTGCAGGCTGCTTTAACGTATGCATCCTGGAGTATTATGAATATCATAAGTTGCTTCTCCACTGACTACTGCCATTCAATTTATTTATTTATAAAACTACAGCACCTTTACAGAGTATTTAAAAAAAAGAAACAATATAAAAACCAATGAGCTGAACTTTTGAGTACCTAAGAGGATAAATCATTTTCACAAGTGTTAATGTGTGTGTACAAGAACGTGCATGTTAATGCATTTCTTCTTGAATACAACCAAAGACCCAGTCACTTCAGTCCCACTTAAATTCCCACAGCGCTAACCAAAACCACAATTTCTAAATAATAGCTGACAGACTCTTAGCTATTTCAAATACACACAAAAACAGAAAATCACACCCTGGCTTACTTAAATTTCACACTGGCCACACAGTATAAGACTAAGTTCTTTTCAGAAATATTAAAATTCAAGTCTGGCAGGAAACGAATAATAAATCATGATGAATTACACTAATGCACTGAATGAGACTTGGTTACAAGATGAACAAAATGCAAGAAGTTTCCAGATTGTTGTACAGTAAAGCCACTAAGAGCAGTACTATGTGCTGAGTGTCAGATTCTAACCACCATGGTATTGTTAGTAAATCATGAGTAGTGAGCAGTGCTAGCCACATCCTGACCACACACGCTAGAACACACAAACCCCTCTACCTTTCCCTGAGAAATCGGACAGCCTAGCAGCCACAGATGCTTTAATGGAGCTGATGCGTGTGTGTGTGTTGTAGAAGAACGTTTGTGTGTAACCTATTGGGGCAGAGGGCTATTCCTGCACACAGACTGAAGTTTCTATGCAAACAAACAGTGACAAATCTGTTCTCATTCTCCATTTCCCGCTGTAGAGTCTGGGTGTGATGATGACAGCTGAGCATGTGTGCAGGCCGAGCCCATCGTCATCAGCTGCCACCGCTTGCATTTGTATCTTGTTTGGAAGGTTTCGTATTGGCAAAAAACTCTATATTGTGCATCATGTCTCACTTTTTACAATGATCACCCTAGCTTTTACTCCTCGTCTTACTCCAAACCAAATAATAACCCCTAATTTTCTCACTAGGGGAACCCCCATAACCACAAATGGCTAGACAGACAGGAGGAGATGCTCTTGGGACATTTCATTCTACTGCTAAGTGTTCAGAGCTGTGATTTGAACTAGCCAAAGCAATGAGAAAGAGACCCACACCCACTGTTTCCCACAGCTTACAAATGCCAATCTCCAGTTTCAGCCCTTGAAGGCTCAGAGGGGCTTTCAAAGACAGCAGAATGATAATTGGCTGTTTTACCTTTTGCTATTTGCTTAATAGAAATACAGAGGGAAAATGGCACACATCATAACAGGTTGGGAAGATCTTGTGACGAAATGCAATTCTGCATGAGGGAAGTGATGGCATTTCAACAGGGCAGTAGATTAAAAAAAAAAGCCCAAACAACTCAGTTCTCCTACCACAAAACTGAGTATCCAGCAGCTATAATCCCAGCAATTTGATACCTGGAGATAGCAGCTCATATTTAAAATCCAGCCTTCTGGAGATCATCTCTAAGCAGCAGGTTCCCAGGAGCATAGCTGTAACAGCAAGCGTGTGCGGGAAGTCTCTGGCTGACCTCGGCCAGCAGAGACCTGGCAAAATAGACAGATAAATGCTGAGGCAGCCAAAACTGAAGGAGAGGCAAAATAAGGGGGAAAAAATTGGAAAATAGGAGACAGAGAGGAGGTTAGTCTTTTCCTGATTCATTTTTCAGACCATGATGGCACTGAAAGCACCTTGCAGATATGCATAAAAACCATACACAACTAAAAAAAAAACCCAAGAAATGAAAGTGTCAGAAAGTGTTGAAAAGTTGCGATGAGAAATCCACAAGACAAGGCATTTCCTTGACCTCGCCATACTCGTCAGCTAACTGCAGACCTCTCCTCTCTGTAGAAACCAACAGAAGTTGGTTAGAGGCAAATTATGGCCTTCATAGCAAAAGTGCATAAAAGCCAAGAACCACAAGGCAGGTTCATCTTTTACTCTGTGATTTTCATTTTCCTCTCTGCTTGTTCCTCACTTATGCCATTCCAACCCTATCTCACGACAGAATGTGTAATGGTTTCACAATAAAAGCTCTGAAGTTGATTGCTACATTGTCATTTTCCTTTCTAAATAAAGATGTTTAGCTTCAGTTTCACTGCATAACAATGTTGACTTTCAACATCTTGCCAGTGTCCTGATGACACCACCACTCCAGCTGCAGCCTCACAATGTTGACATTTGAGATCTTGTTTCATAACAAGATATGCACTACACTGTGTATCTGATCACCAGGTAGGAAAAGCTGGACATTATGCGATGCATTCAATATCAATCCCACTTTTCTTCTTGGCTTTCATTCATGATTACTAAAATTTCTATTTCACTCTGGCTTTTGCTTACTTCAAAACTTTTGATTAGTTCAGCTCCTTTGGTTAGTTTTATGGGTTTAAAAACACATAACGTTAGAAAATGTAAATGGCTAGGGGATCGTGATAGACCATACCAAAAACTCTTGCCACGTCACAATAAGAAAAACATTTAGTTTTGTTGTTTGCGAGTGTACAAACATGCTGACGAATGTGTTCTTGTGATACTGCACTGCTCATTCTCTTTTAGCTTCTTTCTACACTGGTGGATAAAAATGAGCCCTACTTTTAGTCCATGATAGATGCAGGCTGTTCCTCAGTAAGTGCCCTTGTGTGCATTTGTGTTCTTGTGAAATGTCATCAGTTGCAGCCAAAGTACTGTTGCAATTCAAGGTCTGCATCTACTTGAGTACCGTCAAAATTCTTGTCTGTGTTCTTTCTCTGCCCATTTTCTCAAGGATGCATCCAGTGGAGCAACTGTGTTGCAAGTATGTGGTTCTGGTTAATTTAATAAAACAGAGTTTATTTGAGAGAATTTCTGTGTAGGGAAGAAAAAAAGAAAGTTTTTTTTTCCACTCCACAGAACTTTATTTATAAACACAGTTGAAATGCAAAAGCAAAACCGAAGAAGTAAAAGATGTTCCGCCAAGTTGAACTTCCAAGTATGAATCAATAAGTATGCAGGTCCAAACTTGGTGTACTTGGTATTGAGCAATGACCATATAAACATTTTCAACAACTTTAAAGGTACAATTATTAAACTCCTTTCTGGTAAAATTGTAAATTAATAGCCTTATAAAAATTTATTGAGCGTTTCAAATAAAACTGCTTCACAGAAAAAGAAAGATCTCATACCAATCTTTGCTAACTGTCTAACAAATACGTGTACAAAAAAAACTGTTTCTGGCTTCCTTGTACCTCCATCTGCAGGATATGATAATGTCATTTCAAGACTCCTGTGTATAACGCGGGGAGCACAAAAAAAAGGTGTATTTGAAGCAAAAAGTGAAGGCGGAAGGACAGGAAGAAGAGAGAAAATGATGGGCCTCCAGGGGAGCTTTCACAGGGGTTAGGACAAGACTCAGTTAAAGTTTGTTTTTCTCAGCATGGGGCTGGAGATGACAACTATCCATTCAGACAAGATGGATGTTAAGAATCTGGTTTTCTTTACACTGCCCTCCTTCTGTAACAAAACAGATATTACAGACATCCCGATGTGGCTAACATCATGTACTTGCTGACACATTTCCATACACACACACACGCGCACACACACACACACACACACAAAGAAAGAAAAAAAAAAAAGAAAGTTGTTTTCACTTATCAGTCTGTCTCCTCATTTCAAGCTGTTTTGACGTTTTTTTTGACGTTGTTCTTTTTATTTCTTGTGTGTGCGTGTGTTAGTGTGTGTGTGTAAAATTCTTCTTGTTATCTCTGTCTTTTCAGGCTGCAGGACAGAGCAACAATATTATCAGTCACTGAGGATCATCAAGACACCTCCTCCCTTTTGTCTACACAGTCAGCTACAAACAACATGAACTGCATTCCTTCCTTGCCATCAGATTATTGCCTATACTTTGGATTCTATATGCAGATCTGCTGCCAAAAAACTTTTTTTTTTAAGCATAAAGGGATAACACAGATTTATTGAAATATTTGTATCAAACCACCTGGATGAGTGCAAGCTGTTCACTTTCTCCACTTTGGCTAAAACTAAACCAACTGACTGGTTATGTGTTGAACTCAACCTCAGACTGAAAAAAGTTCAATTCCTAACATATAGTTCCCCTTCCCATTTTATCTTTCTAAAGCTAAAAAAACCCACAAAAAGTCTAAATTAAATACAGACAAAGAACCTAAGTGCTGGGTCAATTGCTTAATGGCAGAAAGCTGTGTTTGACTTCTCCAGTCCACCAAATTCTTTCTTTCTTACCCCCCACCAGTATATTCATGTCTAGGTCATACATTGTATATTTAACTACCGCCTGAGTTTTTTTTTTTCACCTTTTAACGGAGGCATCAAAGCACCAAAGCACTGACACAAAAGATATGTGCATGTACAGTTTATAGACTCTTACCTAACATAAAGCACATAAAAAATAATCTGAAAACTTGTTCGGCATAGTCAAGATTAGTCACACTAGTGTCTGCAGGTCCCTATAGTATAGCAAATATATTATACTAGCATATTTAAGAAATGGGCTTAGATACAGTCAGAAAAACAGACTTGATAAAGTGATTTATTTATTTCTGGCATACTGTGTTTTTAGAGGCTGCATTTTGCTGTTATAAATGGAGAAAAGATGAAAGCACTGAATGGTGTTCTGACCTAAGTTTTGCTCTGTTTAAGTGCTGTCTGACTTACTTCCTCTGCAGCCTGCACATGCAAAGTCTCACATAACCAGGCCTATGCCAGACAAGGACACAATGACCACGTCCTGAAAGTAGTAGTTGCATAGCACTTTATTTGGTGAAACTGGTAAGCGTATGCAACAACATCCCTTTCAGACATTTTTTTTTTTTTTGTAGAGCTTCAGATCCCAAAAACATCCAAAAGGTCTGTCAAATTGGAAGCTTGGCATCACATTCCCCAAAGCATGGGAGATTTTGAAAACGGTATGGGGGTGGAGAGCATCGCAACAAAATGAGCTGTCAGTCAGCAGGCTTGTACAAATAGGCAACATCCGGTGAACCAGACTAGGATGGAAGTACACATAAAATGCTAAAGAAAGAAAAAAAAAACCTTCTTGTCCAGCTCATGTTCACTTTATAAGACATATTAACCACTTTAAGTGGGAAAAGACACCCATCTTCTGGGGAGAAGCATCATCTTCACAAGTATAACCAAAGTTAAATTTAATGCACCCAGTGTCTCTAAACACCATTGAACAAGGCATCCTTTCATTGGTGTGAAATTCCAGCACACACCACACTATTCCCTCCTCTGTCTTCTCCCTTCTAAAGCTCAACAGACAGATCATATCAGTCCTGGAGAGGAAACTTGGCGACCATCGCTGGGGTGTTTTATGTCCAGAACTGTCTGTGTCCCTGCAGTGCCACACAGATGGCCAACAGAGCACAGACAGAGACAGTCAAAGCCAACAGAGAGAGACCGCACAGATGTGGATGAACGCACAAGGGCCACTAATTCACAGAGCACATGCAAATACAAGCTAACATGGACACAATACTGATATGAACCAAATTAGCTGGCTTATACCCAAAGACAGATACCCCGTACAGCAGGCATTTTATCTCAGTTTAGATTATTGGACAATTATTTGTCCCCATTTTTGTCCTCATAGACTACTGACACGGCTTTAGCTGTAAATATTCTCCAAATTGGGATATTTTTTTATGAGAGTTCATATCTTAAAATAGGTGGCGTGCATGTACCAGAAAAAACTATCAATAGTTAATATGGGGAAGATAAAGTTGGTTTTAGACTCTGCATGTCGGCCTCTCTTAATTTTGAATTAATTGCCCAACCCTACCACACAGACACACAATGAGGACAGTTCAAAAAGGTTCGAACTCTTCTCAATCTAAAAGCTATGCACTGAGACTCCAGCCTTAGACACAGACCCAAACATATCCTTAGCATTTTTAAAAGGAAACATCATTGTCCCCTGGTTAAAATACTGGCTTCAATTTCATTTAAATCATGTTTAGGAAGTTTCGTCTAGCTCTCGCAGTCTCCTGTTCCTTCTGTTGGCAGAAACAACCCAAAGTAACTTCAGCCATCTCTTGCGGCTACGTCATATGGCTTTTACAGAACTGTCACACATCAGCAGTGAAAAAGTTATCTCATGGAGCTGCAGTGGATATTACAGCAGAGGTGAATAAGAGACTCAGAAAGCAATAACAGAGGAGAAAACGAGAGTAACAGAGCATAACACAGAGCTAACTCGGACACTGTCGTAAAAGCAATTTAACCGCCACTCCTACAGGGGGACCCTTTGGGCTAGAAATCACAAGATTTTTGCTGCTTTAAGGTTACAATAGGACATCCAAACCTGATAAAAGTTCCCCTGCTTATCTCACTCTTATATCACACCTTTTGATAAGGGTTCATTAAGTCACATCCCCATTTTGCTAAATGTGATACTCATTGTCTTTAGTCACCTCGGGGAGGTTAATGTTGATTTTAGCTGCAGGGAGGATTTGACATGTGGTGGACATGCAGTGCAGATATTGTCGCGGCTATGCCAGAGTGTGTCCTGTCTTGACAGAGTCTGTTTTCCTGTGCCTACATCTGCTCTCCAAATGGCCCTCTAAATGTGCTCCTTCCCTCCACTAACCACAAGGGAATTCCAGGAAGTCTTGCTCTTCATGGTTTTGCTCTAAATATGCCATGTGTGTCATTGTGGCTCTTTTAATAACCACATTATTTTATGGATGAGCCTGACTCAACAGGTGATGTTTTTCTGGTTTTTGTTTTGTTTTTTGTTTTTTTGAAGAAAGCTTTTGTAAACATAAATAATATGTGTGAGAGTTTTGGACGATACCAAGAAGGAAGAGACAAACAGGGAAAGGGATATAAGACGAATACGTTCCAAAGTTCCAACCACAACAGTGTAAAGATGATAAAAATTAATACTGATAATAATGATGGTGAATCAAAATAAAGTAAGGTTTATTGTCCAATTCTGATGTAACACAATAAGAGACAGTGATTTCAAATTATTTCACCCTACAGCAGCCTGGCTATCAGCAGCAATACAGGGGAGGGGTTATATGCCCTGTGATGCGGGCAGATATGGTTTAAATAAGCTGCTGAACCTCAGTGTTTACATACATGTTGTTGCTGACGATGCGGCAGGCTGAATGCACAAACAAACGCATTCCACTGTCTGATGAACAGAGGCGAGACAGCTGTAAGAGGGGTGGGTGGTACGAGGCACTGGAGGAACAAATGCAAGACACTGAGTATGATACTGTTTACAAAGATTACTGATAGACAACACACTATTTTTCATTTCTGCTGTTGGTGAAAGGACTTTTTTTCTCTCTCTCTCTCTTTTTTTAAAGAGCAGAACTCTTGCTTTTCTTCCACAGAGAGCTCGAGTCAAATAGAGGCAGACAGTCCCAGTCTCCACTCGTCACTCTCTTCCCTTAATCAGCCATACTGTCAGAAAAGACAAACCAAAAACAACACACACATCCTGCAGTCACTTTCAACGTAAAGATACAATCACAGATGAGAGAGGAACAATAAACTTCAGATACTGTTTCTGAAGAGATAAATGGGCAGGGAAAAAATGTCAAAGGTTGCAATGGCCCATTTATAACAGACACACAACTTAGTTGAACTGTTATTATGAATCCGACACATTCACCAGCAATATGTTCCAAATTTACTATTTTTTTTGTCTACTTCTTCCACTCCTTTTACCTCTCAAAGTTCATTTCTCTGAAAATTCTACTGGCTGGTAATTTTGAGAAACTGCCTCCAAACATCATATCAGCTGGAGATCAACATGTACATGTGGAATCCTGTGGCTGGTTCTGGTTTATCTCTGTAAGAAGCAGGTATATAAAGTTACCTGTACTGATGTGTTTAAATTCATAGGGGTTTTCATTGTAAAATCAAATGGAGAGGCACTTCATGTTTGAGATAGAGGAATAGGAGTCTGGAGAGAGGGTGAGTGCATGTGACACAAAGCATTTCTTTAACTTTCTCTCTTTACAGTTGCAACCTTTCGCTAAACTCTGAAAGAAAAAAACTTTCCTTTTGCTTTGTGTATGTACCATCTATGTGTGTTTGTGTTGTGGCTGACATTAGTGTACAGGGTTTTCCTTCCAACATGAGGAAGCATGATATAAATTTTCATTGCTATGCAGATGATACCCAGCTGTATTTATCCCTCCGATCACGCAAAGCTAATCAAATAAAATTATTAGATGCATTAAAGATGTGAAGACCTGGATGACTGTAAACTTAATTCAGATAAAATCAAAGTTATTGTAATTGGTCCCAAGTAGCTCCGGGAAGAACTCTTGAGCTGCTTGGGACCAAATACCTTGTCAGGAACCTCGGCGTCGTATTTGATGAAGATTTGTCTTTTAAGTCTCATGTGAAACAAGTCACAAAATCAGCTGTCATTTGTGTAATATCAGAAAAATAAGAGACATCCTGACTCAAGAGGATGCAGAAAAATGAATCTATGCCTTTGTTACTGCCAGACTAAATTATTGCAAGGCATTGTTTTCTTGGTGTACAAAGTCTTGTTAAAAGCCTTCTACTGATCCAGAATGCTGCAGCACCAGTACTAACCAGAACTGGGTATAGAGATCACATCTCACCGGTTCTTGCTTCATTACATTGGCTCCCTGTTAAATTTAGACTTGGATTCAAAATATTGCTTCTTTCATATAAAGTCTTGAATGATAAACCTCCAATCTATGTGAAACATTTCATAGTTCCACACTGTCCTACTCCACTCCCTAAATGCAGGTTTACTTGCTGTTCCAAGAGTCTGCAGGTCTAGAAAGGGTGGAAGAGCCTTTAGGTACCAGGTTCCTCTATTACAGAATCAACTCCCAACCTCGGTCTGGGGGGCAAACCCCCTCTCTACATTTAAGGCTAGAGTTAAGACCTTTTTAATAAAAAGCCTTTAACCCTGTAGTCTCTTAAACCATCTCCTAATTATGCTGCTTTAGGCCTAGACTGCTGGGGGAGTCCTATTTTACACTGAGCATCTTCACCCTGTCTGTCTGAGCTCAGTCTCATATTGTCCAGAATCAAATTTGTCTGTCTTCCATAGCCTTGTTTTCGTCTATTTTCTCTTTTTTCAGATGCTTTCATGGTGATGTTGTGCTTGCCTCCTGAATCTTCCCAAGCCCTCCGTCTTCTGACCACCGTGGCATTTACCTGCACCTGGGAGTTTTTTCATGCCACTGATAGTGCTGCCATGTGCTCGGGAGTCATGCTCTGGGTTTCTTAAGCGCCTAGAGATGACTTGTTTTTAAATACATACTAGGTAAATAAATGAAATTGAATTGAACATAGTTTCAAAATGTCTTTTTCTCCTGATACTTTTTTCATATATTCTGTCAGCTACTGACAGAGAGAGATGATTTTTTTGTGAGTCTGAATCATGACATAATATTTCGATTTGTATGGATGTAAAAAATAAAAAAGAAGAGAGATTAAAATCATCAAGGAAGATAAACTTATGTGAAGACTAGCAAGTCTGCTTGTTTTTCTTTTCTTTCTTTTTTTTGTGTCTAAGCTGAGCCATTCCTCATAATACTGATTTCTGAGTCAGCTGGAGAAAAGGGTCAGTGAGAGCATCGCAAAAACTCCCTTTTTTTTTCATCAGTCTGTCTACAAAAACAACAGTTTAGACTTGAAAGTGGAAAAAAAAAAAGAAAAAACCCTCTTTGCTGGCTTGGCTGAGGAAACATTCAAAAGAAGCTGTGCCCCATTTTTTTAAGCGCTGGTTTAAGTGATAACAGCCCCTTTCTTGGCACACAAACATATACATTCACTGCAGCAATCTTGCAGACACACAAACACACTTTTCCTTAGATGCAGAGATTTGGCTCTGACTGAACTCCAAATCCATGCCACTGGTGAGGACTGGCATGGATTCTTCATGGTAAGGAGTTAGGACGCTGATTATTTTACTAGGGGTTTTGTGGTTTGACCAGATTACAAGATTTATTCAATGTTTATGCTTTGTGAGATCTTTTTTTTCCTTCTTCTTACTTCCCAAATCTTTACTAGTTCTGTCTGCTAGCATGCCAGTGACTAAGAGATGAAAATTTCAAAGCTTATTTCCAACTGTAAGTCCTTAAAATCCAAAAGTTAGATGCTACTTTCTTTTGCATGTGAGACTCAGCCTCAACTCAAAATTAAGTCATCATGGTATTTGCTGTTATCCCACCCATTTTCTTTTTTTTTCCCCACTTGTTGCCATAGCTACACATGACATGGTATGGATGGACAAAATAGAAGCTTATTTTCTAGCAACCAAGGCCAATTTAATCAAAAGGGCCATGAGTTCTGATTGGTTAGTCAGTGTCAGACATCCTAAAATAAAAATGGTTTCCTCTGCTGTGTCCCAAGGCTTCAGAGGCTGTTTTTCATCCAACTCACAGCACCATTTTAGAAGTACTTTCAATAAATTATCATCACAGATAGGCTGCTGGTGACATCACTCTTCCTGTAAGAGCCAATGACTCTTCCAAGTTAGTGAGATAACAGATATGCTCTTCTTAAATCCTTTCCTGAATGAACCAAAGACTGAATTGTTCTCTACTGGTCCAGCAAGACTCAGATCACTATTTTCTTATTGGCTCAAAACTCAAGACGTCTTGGCTTGATCCAAAATGTGGCTACTGAAGTACTAACAAGACTTAAAAAGTATGACATCAGTTACATAATAGCACTTTTCTTTCACTCAAGCTCTGTTAGTACTAAACTGCTTCCATCCTACGTTTGGGAGGCAAGGTCAAGGGGCAGCGATTAACTGGCTTCCTCTTTGAGAAATAATTAGACCAGTTCTGTTCTGGTTATGTTATGGCACAGGATGTTTTATTTGTGTTATTTTAACAGTCAGGTTTTTGTTATGTTTTTTTTTCCTATAGTGTATAACAGATAAGGGATTTTTACTATTCCAATACAAGCAGTCCTTCAGCTTCCTGTATTAACTGGTTGCTGTGCAACCCATCATGCAGAACAGATTCTGTTCTGTTTTAAGAAGCACAGCCATGGCCCTGTGCTCTTCCATGTGCCACATCTATTTCCACTGTAATCAAGTCAAAGTGGTTCATTGTCAGACTTCACCAGTTCTCTGCTGACAGAGATCCAACTGCTGTTCACCAATAGTCACTTAAGAGACTGTCGAGATGCAAAGACACGCACATTTTAAAGTTTGCACTTAAAATTTCTAGGTCTCCATTTATGTCACTTTACCCCTTTCCTTTAGTATTAACTGTCCTCTTCTCTTTTTGCTTACTCCCCATCATGCTTCATTCTTATTGCATGACTCATGCTCGTGTAATGTCATAGAAGCACTGCTGGAAGTCAAAAAGAATAAAGGTTTCAAAAGAAAAAACTTAACTAAAAACTAGTTTCTCACTGCGATGCCTAAAAATATAGTATATTAGGATAGTACACAAATTCACCCTTTTTTTAAAAAAAAAAAAAACTTTACAGACTACAACCTAGATTAAAAACAAGTGGTTCTTATGACGTTAGCGTTTAAATAACAGAATAATTTGTGTCACCATTTCTGTGAAACCATTACTCATAGCTTTACAAGATTTATGAATACCCACAAAAACAAATGTAAGCTTCCACAGATGAGCACATTCAAACACGTGTATGCACTAGAGCTTTAATGGGTCAGTGTTTTTACAGCTGGGATCAGACAGGAAGCCAGTGCAAACAGTAACATGGACCATCACAGTCTGTGTGTGTGTGTGGAGCCCAGGGTGATACATGCACCCGCACATGACACTGCAACACACTTGACCACCAACATAAATTGCACTGTCAAACGAAGGATTAGCCTTTATTATCCACTAAAGCTGACTGCGTAATTGTATTAACTCTGTAAATACTGCCTTGCTATGAATGTTCACAGTGCTAGCCAAATTGATCTTTATGGTTATTTGGCAAAAATAATAACACGTTGGTAATATCTGAAGAAATCTGCAGCATGGCTTCTTCTCAGGGTCACTCCATCATATTGATATCTGCGTACTTTTTCCGAAACTGTATCTGATCCAGCTGCAGATTTGTGGAATAGGGAGTGTATTTTAAGAGTGCTGCTTTCCCCATCTGTGTGACCACAGTGCTGGGCTGCTCTCCCTGCATCTTTCTGCCCACTGTTCCCATGCCTCTTTCGAAGCTAAATACATATTTAGAGAAATACTGAGCAGAAAATCATATGTTCTCCTAGAGTACTCTATAAGCCCATTACAAGAAGCCTTTACAACCTCTAAAGAGCAGCAGCAGGAAACCTGGGTTTTGATTTGTGTTCATCCTGGACCAAATTTACATTTAGCCATCCAGGTACATTATACTGAGGGAAACAGCTGTCCCAGTTTCAGACTCTAGTTACCAGTTATTCACATTTAAGCTATAAAAGCTCAGTCTGCAGTCACACTATTTTATTAGTTGGAATCAAATACACATGCTTAAGAGCTGATGAGCATATAGACAATAATTTGCCCATGTAACTATTTGCCATTCCTTCAGTATCTTCAATATCAACTACAAAGAATGACTTAAAGTGCATGACTTGAAAAAGAAAAAGCCCCAAGAACACACGAATGCAGATGCACTTGAAAAATTCCCCCACCACCTAAACCAGTTTAACAGACATCAGCGGGACAGTCATAAAAACAATCAATGATTTCATAGATACTTCCACTCCCCATTAGCAAAGATACTCTGCACTTAAATATGCCCCACAGTACAATCAGTACAAATTATGCCAGGAAGAGCTCACTCACGTTTCCTTGAGAATAAATGAATGACAAATGGATTCTTCTGTGTAGTGGTATTGTGCACTGAGTTAGGCCAGTGCTTTGGAGCAATTTGAACACACGCAAAGCAAACTAAATTGGTTTCAGGGTCTGTGTGCATGTGAAAGTGCTGGGCAGAGTGTGTGTGTTTGTGTGTGTACGAATGATGAATAAAATCCTGGCACATCACAACTGGGTTCCTCTATGCAGTCCCAGCAGACAAGAAGAAATAAACAGATAAAGAAGGAGTGGACGTGAACGCAATGGCAAAGAAAAAAAAAAAAAACAAGAGACAGAGAGGGCAGGAGTAGAAGATGGAGGAGAAAGAGAGAGAGAAAGAGAGAAAGAGGGAGAGAGGGAGAGAGAGAGAGAGAGAGAGTTTTCAGTTTTGTTATTGGAGCCGTAGAAGTCATTTCTGACTTAAAGAGTTCCAGATGTGGGTGAGCCTCTGAGAAAGACTTTAAAAAAGAGGAAGAGAAATCAAGTTAGAGGGAGGAGTTTTATCAAGTTGTGTCGATGGATTTGAACAGAGATCTTCCCTCCCATTTTGCTTTGAGGAGGAAAAATGTATCTTTTTTTTTTTTTAAGGGGGAGGGGGCATTAGCAACAGGGTGGCTGCTTAAAGGCACTTTCAGGGTGTGGAGTGTCAGGTGGTGAGGTGGTGGAGGGATACAGTATGTGGCTTCTACGGCCCAGTATTGGGCCTATAAATAGCTAGGGTGGTCAGAAGAATAGTCTGTTGTTATTACTCTCACACACACACACACACACACACACACTGAGGTCTTTCTCAAAACCAGTGACTGAACTCACCAAAATAGGCCAGTCGAAAACCTAACCAAAGGACATCTGGTTAAATACTGGGACAAAAGCTGCTCTTGTGCTTATTTTGCAAAGAAATAGATCCAACTCAAACATATGGCATCAGGCAAGTTCATTTCACTGCACTTGCAAGCTTAATGGAGTAGATGAAACCACTGAAAGCTAAACGAGAGCATAAAAAAAGGAATCTGCAAATAAGTATGCATCCATTTAAACCCTATATGTTACATGCTGATTGATCCCAGACATCTATACAGTTGGTATTGTTGCAGGAGAAAGGTGCTTCTTCATGATAACATATTGGCCGTCTCCACTCATTTTCTCTCTCAGTTGTCAAAACAATCCACAGTGGTGTGTGTGCTTCCCAAGCATTTGTTTTCTCCCCCTCTGTATTGGGCCAAGCTGCATGATCACACAATAAAAGGCCATTGTAGAGCGGCAAAAAAAAGCTCTGCTCGAGGGAGCTGGTAGTGGGCCACAAACAAAGGCTGGTTACAATGTCCCAACACAACCTCATGAATAAACTCAACACTGGACTGCCAAAACAGTCATGGACACAGCGTTTTGTGTATGTGTGGGTTTGACAAAGAGGACTGAGAAAGGACTTAATAAATAAGGATGTGAAGGTGGATGAAAGACAAACAGGAAGCACAACCGAAGCTGCAAAAGAGATTTGACAGAGATGTGAGGATGACGGTTGGAAAATGGGTAACTATGCAACGGAAAAAGACAAGGACAGGATAAAGGAAAAAGACAAAATGAGAGATTTTAAAGGAGTGTCTCCAGTGCAGTCTGAGAGGTGTTAACTGTGTGAACAGACTCTCCTGTATGGGCTTTAAGTGACATGTGAGGGCTCAGTAGAGTCTCCTGCACAAAATCCACCACTCAGTTCTCCTTGTGTGAATTTGGTCAGAGTGAAAAATACTTTCTTTATTCATGTGTCTGCACTGTTGTTTTCCTGTTCTGACAAGTCAACTTAGGAACAAATCCATCAAGAGCTCATTCATAAAAACTGCTACTGTATCCAGCTGTAGTGTGCACTTCACTTTTTCCTCACAAGGACTGTAAGAAAGTGGAAAGTTGTGATCAACACTCAGTAGGGACAATTTGTGGGCACAGCAAAAAAAAAAAAAAGAAAAAAAAAGAGAAAAGTTTCTGTCGAACTTTTTTCCATGCATCAATACAGGACAAGGGAACACTGAAAAGTGTCAATGTGTGAAAGTGGCTTACCATTGCCGTTTTTGCCGCAGATCAGGTGCTCATAGTGTTGCAGGACTCCCCACAGTTCTGCGTCATTGTTCACAACGCCCTCCAGGGCCTCTGCGCTCACAGGGGCGCATCCTGACCCGGAATCATACCCTGGATGACCCCTCTCTGCCATAAGCACCCGGACTCCAATTTCTTCCACTAGAGCCTCTACACATGCAGTCAGGCATATCGCTGCGTATTCGTGGATGCGCACGGAGATGCGGGTGTCCACCATCCAGCGGAAGAAGCGCCCCACTGAGAGGGAAAGGCCGCAGCGGGCGGACTTGCCTTTCCTCAGCAGCTCTCCTGCGCTCATGCTGTACATGGAGATGGCCTTGACTGTGGCAGACACGCAGTGGTCGGCCAGGGCCCAGCTGAGCACCAGCCTGATGGCACTTTGCACCTCGTAGCGTGTGCAGCGGCAGTGCAGCACACTGAGCCGCTGAGCCTCTCTGGAGATGCGGATGAGAGCCCTGCGGAGGAGGGTGGACAGGCGCTTCACAGCCTCCGGGGAGAACACCGGTGCGCCCCCCAACTTCAAGCTCCCGCTCTCGGCCACTTTGCGCAGTATCTTCGCCACCTCCTCTTCGGTCCAAGGAAACTCTTCCAGCTCAGGTAAGCGGTGGCACTTGGAGAAGATGTCCTCCGGGTCTTCGGGGAGGACAGTGTTGACGGTGTCCCAGCTGTTGTTCCTGCTGTTCATGGAGCCGGAGTAGTACCACCAGTTTCCCCGGTGAGGAGCCGTCATGACGGCCTGGGAGTTTGACTTGGAGGAGGACAGGCTGAGGGATTTGCAGGAGTCCCCCGCCCCGTAGCCCGAGTCCAGGGTCAGGTCCTCCAGGGTCTTCAGGTGGACATTGCTCAGACCGGCCATTGTTGTCCAACGGAGCACTTCTGGAGGAAAAGCTCGTCGGCGGTTTACCTGGAAGTCAAGAGGACGTCGAAACTCCCCGCCGAGCTGGATGAACAGGTTACACCGAAGAGCACTTGGCTGACATGCTGATTGACAAGAGTAGCTACTAGACTGCCAGATAAAACCTAGTCTACTGGACACAATCTAATCTGAATCAAAACATAATGGTCAATCAGAAACACCGCTTCACCTTTCCCCGTCACGTAGGAGGAAAACCGGGGTTTAAACTTTTTCCAATTAAAACAAACAAAAAGAAAACAACGTCTTTTTAAAACATGATAACCTATAGTCCCGCTCCCTGGGCACAACCAGACTCCATTTCACCTACGTAAAACGTCCAAAAAATAATATCTCGACAAGCTGAACACGAACGTGAAGACGACAGAGGAGCATTTAAAAGTTAACTCCGCTTCACGGCTCTCCGTCCAGCAGGAGACTCGAGGGGGCGGGGCTACAGCTGAGTGACAGCAACTCCAGCACCAATCAGATGGACTGTCAACCTTTCCGTCAGCCAATCAAACTGCGCTGAATACATTTCTTATGCTGGGAGTGAATAAATAAACTTAATCACACGCACTGAAGTGGCATCACAATGTCATATATAACTTGTGATCACAGTCCGTGTGTGTGTGTGTGTGTGTTTTTATCACTTTATCACATTTTTTGCAGCAGATAGGCCTACATAAGTTGTTTAACAATTAGTCATATTATAGGTCTGGGAAATTCGGCTGTAGTCAGCTGAAACCTTGCTCTTCAACCAGACATATCTCCAGTCAGAGACAAAAACTGACTCAGACCTTGGTGACGGTAAGAGGTGAGCTCATGTTTACTTTGACTGGAAGAGCCCTAGGGTTTTCACGGAACACCATTTTAAAAGTTTATATAGAATAGCAAGGATAGAAGAAGTATACACTCTATAAACAAACATCTCCTGGCCTTTTCTTCTTATTTCTAATCTTTAGTCACAGCTTTGACTACTGATCCTAAAAGCTGTGCTTCTTCAGTACAAGTCAGCAGAGATAATGCCCTCCCCTCCACCCCCACCCCCCACAATGGGAACTTAACAGGTGGTTTTGTTTGTTACAGTGCTGAGGTGATGTAAGGTAAACATGTTGAAAAGGCCTGTGACTACCTGTTTCTTGTCACACTGCACTCAGATAAGTAGGGTGTGTCTGCGTGTCTGCACTGGGACAAGGTCCAACACTAATACACAGTAGGTTTAGGGCAAACATCTCACTCTGCAGGACCGGGGACCTACTTCGATCAGCGGCTCTAATGGATGCCTTCTTGCACCCTAACGATCCATAATGTTACTGGGCATACTTTGAAAGTATTTAAATAGAAAAACATAATTCCATACACACTCACACACGATCACGCATGAGTCATGCAGTCAAAAGAACTGTAGAGAATCAGCCTTTCAGTCCAGTTAACCTCCTCCACAGTCAGTGCTTCTCTGGAGAGGAGGTCATGGGAGGTTCACACTTGCCTCATCCATACCCCACCTAATGGTGGTGCTTACCTCCTGGTTTCTCTCCCTCATGGGCTCCAAAAGCAGCTCACTAAGAGAGAACAGCAACTCTGAAAATGATTACATGTGGTCCAGAATAATGAAAACATGTCATCTCTGATGGGCTTTCGGCATGTAAGCTGGATAATGTTTGTTCTTCCTCCGTGTACTGGTAACGAAACAACAAATGTAAGATTGGAAAACTGATAGTGATGTCAGTCTCGGAGAGCAAACAGAGCAAGGTTTTGTATTTAAAAGTTTTCATCTTGATTTCATGTTCAGGTTTTCAACATTTTCTTTGTAGATTCAAAAATAAAACTGAATATAGATTTTGAAAAGAAAACACTTAAGCTGTATAGTACATTTAACAGTTTTAGCATAACTTCACTTGCGTGCTTTAAATTAATATGGTAAGTGTTGAGTAATAGCTGAGTTGTTTGCATAGAACAACTGATGTCAGACTATGTGGGAGCCTTTAGTCATGCATAGAAAGGGGAAGTCAACTCTGTCACTGAAATGTTAAGATATTTATTTCCAGTCATTTGGTAAACAACCTTAGTTTGTGTTTGAGTGTAAATTTGAATTGGTACAGTCTGATTCTAATAAGATGATCATAACTGTGTATATAAGAAGTGTAGTTTTATGACTTTGGGGCTGGGAGAGGGATGATGCTGCTGTCCAAATGTTGACATTTTGTCAGGTTATCATATGGAAAAAAGGGATGAAGAAATATGTACATCTTCTCAGTCTGCTTGCCCGTCTTTTACTTTGACACTTGACTTGCATTACATTTCATCCTTCTTTTCATTGTCTTTACTCCCGCAGCTGAATCAGCTCATCCGTGCTCAAACGATTCATATCTGACTCAAATGTTCAAGAGCTGCACCTCTGTAGGTACAAGAGTACCACCATGTGGGCGGAGAGGGAATGAAGCTTGTCTTTCGGCTCGGTTTTTCTTACACTTTCACAAGTACATAACAAAAACACAACCACGTTGAAAGCAGCCCCAAGAAAATACAAACATACAAAGAAACAAATTGAAATTATCCAGACGTAAGCATAAAATTTTATTAGCAAAAAACCACAAATCAAAATAAAAGTACAATACATTCTTAAAACCTTTTTTTTCTCTACAAAATAATTTCACAGAAATTACCTTGGAATGTATATTCCTATTTGTCATTTAAATTTTTATTCCATATATAGTATAATGTTCTTTTTTTTCAATAATTCTTAACTCAACTCATGTCAGTGTGAATTGATGTACAGTGTATGCCCTTTTACCCTGAAGGAAAAGAAAAAAAGTGTGTGTATACACATATATATATACACACAGATACATATATATGTCTATCTATATATATCTATATATATATA
>JBAMYA010060618.1:0-28198 GCA_037176975.1 Arrhamphus sclerolepis | reverse complement strand
CATTTCATGTTTTTTAATTGCATTACAGGAAATAAAGAACTTTATCACAATATTCTAATTTTCTGAGACAGTCCTGTGTGTGTGTGTTTGTCAAATAGTTGATTTTTGTTTGACCGCCTCTTATTTTTTTTAGTTAAATTTCCCTGATATTGTTGATGTTGACAAAATCTTCCTGTGATGTAATTGTTGCATTTTAAACATCAATATTACTGCTATTTTTAAGCTGACTTTTTAAAAGTTAATAAATTAACGTGATACAAGTCTAATGTCTATTTTGATAGTTATTCGCACAGACACAGGAGCATGTGAGTATTTCTAATGTTTATATAATTACTCAACATTTCGTTTGCTTTTTCAAGCACACTAACAGACCAGTTCAGCACCACAGCACCCATCCTGCTGGTCACACCAGCATGGAGCTTACCAGCGGTACCAGCACATGTTGTGTGTGCCAGTGGTCAGCAACTGGCGGCCCGCCACCAGTAATACCTGGCTCGCCAGATGAAGCAGCATCTGCCTGACTCCAGAAGCACACTGGGTTAACTGGCACATGTTCTCTGTGTGCCACTGCAACAGACGGCACTGAATGAAAAAAATAAAAACAGCAAGTATGAGCGGCGCTCCTGAAATTACTATTGAAATAAAATCAAGCAACAGTATGACCATTAAAATCTTAAAGGCCACTCGGGGAAACCACAAGCAGCTCTGCAGATGTTTGTGCGTCAGGTGGTTCCTCTCGTACGTCTTGATGCCGTTGATTGAAGAAAAAAACTGGACTGACAAGTACAGGAGGAGGGAAACAACGTCAGCACTGGTTCGTAACGCAGACACGTGTGGAGCCAACGCAGCAACAGTCTGGGACAGTCTGCAGCAGTCAGCAGCAGTCTGGGACAGTCTGCAACAGTCTGCAGCAGTCTGGAACAGTCTGCAACAGTCTGGAACAGTCTGCAACAGTCTGGAACAGTCTGCAGAAGTCCGCAACAGTCTGCAGAAGTCTGCAACAGTCTGCAGCAGACTGTTGCAGACTGCAACAGTCTGCAACAGTCTTGAACAGTCCGGAACAGTCTGCAACAGTCTCCAACAGTCTGCAGCAGTCTGCAACAGTCTGGAACAGTCTGCAACAGTCTGCAACAGTCCGGAACAGTCTGCAACAGTCTGCAGCAGTCTGCAACAGTCTGCAACAGTCTGCAACAGTCCGGAACAGTCTGCAACAGTCTGGAACAGTCTGCAACAGTCCGGAACAGTCTGCAACAGTCAGCAACAGTCTGCAACAGTCTGCAGCAGATTCAGCTGCTTTCATCACGTTTTCATAGGAAAGATGGCTTTTACCTGATGATGTCATTCTGACTGCCAGTGAACAGTCAAAAGAAAATCTTGCACAAGGCCAAACCCGATCCCTGGAGTATGCTGTACTGGTATGCTGTACTGGTATTCTGGTATGCTGTACTGGTGAGGTGGTATGCTGTACTGGTGTGCTGGTATGCTGTACTGGTGTGCTGTACTGGTATGCTGGTATGCTGTACTGGTATGCTGGTATGCTGTACTGGTATGCTGGTATGTGTGCTGATATGCTGGTATGTGTGCTGGTATACTGGTATGTGTGTACATTTACAGTAAAATGCTGGCAGCAGGTTTGCCAGCATTTTACTGTAAATTATGCCGTACTCCGACTGTAATCAACTTCACAGCACGTTAGTGTCATAAAAGAAATCTGCTGATTACAGCACGTTGCTGTTTTTGTTTTTACCAGATTTAAAGTAAACTAGTGGCAGCTGGTTTAACAGTATATTACAGTTTTTCAACAGTATCATTACTGTTGAATTCACATATAGTTTACCACTGTTATTCACATTTTTCAGTACAAATTAGTACTAATACATAAAAGAAAACACTTAAATGTAAAGTTAAATGTAAGTTTCCTTATGTCAACCAACATTTATTTGAAAAAAAAAGCAACAACTCAACAAACAGCTGATACAGTCCTTTTTCCCAATGGACCACATAAAAAAACGAAACTTTTGAAAAAACCTTAAAGCTGAACTCTTTCTACAAGTGTGTAGAGGGTAAATCATCAAGCTGTCCAAAGTAAGTCAGATTCTGGAAAATAGGAAGAAAATGACCAACTATTTTCTAAAATAATTCTCTCAATAGCTGAATAAATCATGAATTGTGGCCCTGCCCTTTGATTACAGTCATTAATTAATAATAATGAAATGGTGGAAACAAGGCATCATATAACTCTGCTTTTTCAATACAAAATATTCTTTTAGTGGAAGTGAAGACTATAATGCAAAAACACGATGCAAGATAAAAATAAAACATTTAAATTTGAAATTAAAGCATAGAAAGAATTTTGCAATGTTTTGTTTTATACAGATTTAAAAAAGACATTTGAGTTTTCTTTAGGGCAAAATCAGAGCACCATCATCAAGTGATAAAACAATAAAACAGTATTTCAGCTTGTACAGTCAAAGTCTGAATTGCAGAGTAATTACATCTTAAAAACAGAGCGTGGGACCCTCAACAAAATATATGCTATAAATGTCTCAGGTACACCCCCATTCTGTTGACATTTTTGCTTTATTGCCTGGTTAGAAAGTTCTCACTAACCTATGAAATTCTGCACAATCTTTGAGTGGAAAGTGGCATAAAAAAAGAGACCCCAGAACCTTCTCCTGGTTCAGACTGAAGCTGAAGAGGTTCTGTAGAGTCCCACAGAACTGGTTAGAACAGGTTTTCAGGGACCATGTGGACCTGCAGCCTTGTTCCTGTTCAGTCTCTCCAGGCAAATCTTCACCCGACTACCAGAGAGGGGGAGGTGGTGGGGTCTCAGAGACGACCAGGAAGCAGATCCAAAGTTGGACTGAACTTCAACACACCTGTATGTCCCCCTTCTGCTGTTAGATCATTGATCCTGGAACTTCTCTGGTTTTATTTCACGTTGTTGAACATCTGAACCTGCTTCTTTACTGAATATCAACATCTAGATTTGTCTTTGCTTAAAGAAATCCACATTATTAAATAAGCTTTAGTACATTTAAATTGGGTTTATTGGCAGAAATAAATGTAAGTGAAGACGTTTAAAAAACTAATGAAGCGTAGAAGCTCTGCTGGATGTCAGAGCATTGGTGGAAGTCAGCTGTTTCCAGTGCAGCGGTCAAAGTTCAGAGGTGGGGGAGGTGAAACATTAACAAAGCTACGCACCGTCAGCAGGTGAGTCCAGTCTCACCTGGAGCTGTTGTCCATCTGAGTCCCGGAGACGCTCCGTAACGAGACGAGAAAGAAGACGAGACGTCGTTGGAAGAGCTCAGCGTTGAAGTTTAAAAGCAGCAGTTTATCGGTGAGCTCTGACTCCTGCACCACATGATGATGTCATCAAGTCGTCTAATGACTTATTTTGTTCTGATTCTGTCCTCAGTTTATTTTTAGCTGTCTTTACTTTTTAATCAGCGTTTTTACGTTAAACACAGACCAAGCTTGGTGACTAGAAAATCTGATTGAGGACAGTTTGGTTGTTCTGGTTGATACGGCGCCTCTGGTGGCAGTTTGTTGAACTGAGTGAAGGTTCTGATGTGGATGAATAATTAAATAAGGCTTCTGTTACCAGTTACAGGTGACAGAAAGTTCACTGAAGAGTGTATTTAACAATGTAGACCACATGTAAGCAGACGTTGATGAGCAGCAGAAACATCTGGAATCAGTACAAATGTAGTAGACGTCGTTTCTACATCTATGTGGTCTACAGGCGAGTTATGTCCAGAACCATGAACAGGTTTACAGACCGACGTCTACGATACAAGGACACATACAGAACACTGAATGGAACCAGAACGATTAGACTGGTTCAGAGGTCTATTGGGATTGTGGTCTCTATGTGGTCGTTCTCTGTGGTTCTGGTACCAGCAGCAGGTGTTCTGGTACCAGCAGCAGATGCTTGTGGAGTTCCTTGATGTTTTCTCATTTAAAGGTTCCTCATAGCTGAAGTTCATTTTCAGTGAGTGTGGCTGTAAAAGTTAATGGACAATCTTGCTGTAAAGATGTCAGAGAAAAACTGATCATTAGTGCTATTGATAGACTGATTATTGCTCCACCATGAGACCTGTCAGCGTCTCATGTCAGGGGTCCAGCATCAGATCCAGGTTTGGGGCCAGGTCCAGGACCAGGACCAGGTTGAACATGAGCAGGTCTAACCTCAGCAGCAGTACCACTGCTCAGCCACAGGAGGGAGCACTTTCTCCTTTCAACTCTCAGTCCCACAGTTCACAGCTGCTCTATGTGGCTGATTTAATCCTCTGTTTTGTTTACATGGATGGTGGTTTTGGTTTCAGCGGGTCTAGTTTTAGACAAATAGCAGCTCAGATGAGGGCTGCTTGGTGGTGCAGTGGTTAGAGCAGGCGGCCCGTGCACGTCACGGGGTTGACTTCCGACCCGTGACCCTTTGCAGTGTCTCTCTTTCATCAACCAGCAAAGAAAACGGAGAACACACAAGCAAGAGTCATACTGTTGCTTAAGAGTAAAAAGGATTCATTTGGAGAAGAAAAGAATTCAGTCGCAGCTATGAACAAAGCTATTACAGAAATAAGAAAGGAAAAATAACAATTCAAATACACCACATGTGTACCCAACAGTATCAAAAGCGGTTATATGTGTGTGTGTGTTGCATGTGTGTGTAGGTGTGGCTAATGCTGCAGTTCTCTCAATGTCCAGGGATGTTGTTGAAATCAGGTTGATGTTTGGATTCTTACAGGGCTGTCGCAACACTATCAGTCTTTATTTCCAAACAGCAAAATACCAGAACCAGAGGTGGCCAGACTCACTCATTATTAACTAAATACATTTGATTAGCAGCAATTGGCTGCTACTTACCTTAGAAGCAGTGAAGGTTTTTTTTTTTTTTTTTGTAACATTGTTTGTTACAAAATAAAATATCTTATGTTTTGTGTTCACTTATTTGAGGTTGTATTTACCTAGTATTTTGACTTGTTAAGGCTCTTATTGTGTCCTGGTAGAACCTTAAATTTGAAAGAGAATGCTTTTTCACGTGACTATAACTGACTTGTCGAGGGCGATAGTTTTTGATGATTTAGCTGAGATGGAGCTTCCAAATATCAGAAGCTTGATGACCACTGAACTTTTTTTTTTTTTTTCTTACAACATTTTTAACTTTGTGCATGTTCTTCTTTCTTACTACTACTGCTGAATTCAAGTTTAAAGGTGATATTTGAAGCTGAAGTAGTATTCATCATATTTCTCTGCACCATCACATTTTGATAGTGTTGTATAATGTCAACCACATGTGTTTCATGGACTGTTTCCCCTCCAGGGAGGGCAAGTACATTCCATTACCGCAACGTCAGAGGGAGATGAACCGGGAGCGAGCTGAGAGAGGTCCTGGTGGGCCTCCACCACACACTCGTCTAAGTGGAGGTTACCGCTCCACCCCTCCATCCTCTTCATCCTCGTCCCCCAGACCCCCACTGCCCTCTGCTGCTGGACCTCAGCCTGGAGTCTCCCCTTCAGAAAGAAGCAGTCCTTTGTCGGGTCGAAGTGGGGCCTATGCTTCCCACCAACCACAAGGAAGTCCCAGTCCAGGCCCAGGGTCTGGTCCTGCAAGCCCATACACACCTGCCTCTCCTGCTGGACCAGCACCCACCCCAGCCTCTGCTTCTGCAGCCACATCTCCAGCCAGCCCTCCTGCTCCACATGGGCACTCAATTCCTCATTCACACTCACTTTCACACTCGCTCTCTGATGCTGGCAGGCCTGTTAATGGGGGTGAGTTTTGTTTCAGTGGTTTGTGTTTTGGCTACTACATCACCTGTGCATTTTTCTAAGCTAGGATTTTTGTGCCTTTCAGTCTCTGCTAGAACATCCCCTAAAGCTCAAAGACCTCCACAGTCAAGCAGGACAAGCCGTACCCCAAACTCACACCCTCAGTCCACAGGTATACTCTGCAGTGATGTTCAGTCAAATTGATTCTTACACTGCATTAAATATTTTAAAAAGTTGGTATGAAGCTCAATGTTAATTTCCTTTTTATTATTTTTTCTTTTTTTTAAACAGCAACTCGCTCCCCTAAATCAGGCTCTTCCCAGGACACACCTTATTTGGACACTTCATCTGTCTCCCTCCCTGCCCAGAAGACATCTGGTCCTGCCCCTCTCTTCCCTGTAGATGGTATTTTTTTCACCTTTTTAACTTTTTTTTTGTTACCTTTGTCAAGGAAGTATTCTGATTATTGGGCTTGTCTCCTCCCTTTTTATTTTGGTTTTCATTAGGTTACTGAAAATTATTTTCCTAGTTTCAAGGTTTGAAGTTTAAGTTAAAACTATTTGAGGCATGATGGCCCTAAGTCATATGTATTGAAAACTAGATATGATTGTAGTGCTGAAGATATTTAATTGGCCATACATATCGTCGTTTCAGTGAATGAGATCCTTGGTGCAGCGGCAAAAGAGCGCTCTACAGAGAGCCCTAACAGCACAGAGGACTGCAAGACCGGTAAAGGTGTGTGTTCTTAAAACCATTCAAAGGTGATGTTTAAATGCTGGAACTGTTATCAACAAAATTTTTTCTTTAATTTTTGCTGTCCTCCTTCAGTTCCTTCCATTCAGCAAAGATCACAGATTGAAGAGCTGCGGAAATTCGGCAAAGAATTCAGGGTAAGACTTAAGCTGTCTTTGACTAAAGTATGAAATGAGAAAATCTTGACAAATAAACAAGTAGTGTGTTCATTAAGAACACTGTTTGATTCATTTATACCTACTATTATTAGTATTATCAGTGTGCGTGATAGATGGCCAGTGTCATGGTGAAAGCTTGTTTTCTCTCTCTGTCATATATTCACACGCACACACGCACGGCTCCTTTTCTCATTTCTCCTGTTCTCATAGCTCCTTTTTAATGGACTTCAGCCCGGCACTATGACCAGTATAAATTATTCTTTGACAGTTCATTATTCCCATATAGCATAAGGAAATTAAATGAATGCACAAAGTGAAACAAAATTTTTGTGTCCAACATGTGTCCTATGTTGCTCAGCGTAATGAACTTGGAAGAGTGACTATTCTCTGTAACAAACAAGAAACTTGATACATATACTGTGATTACTAACTGACACTTAAGATTTAAATACATAGTTTTTCAAATCACTTCTCAAGGAGGCTATTTGCTTAAAGTGACATGAAAGTGTCTCCCTCTGTTGTGTTCCAGCTGCAGTCGAGTGGAAGCAACTCTGGTTCTCCCAGTTCTCCAGCAGCAGCAACACCACCTTCTGTCAATGAGGCAGCCCAGACTAGTACTGTAAAAGCTTCCCCCTCAGACGCTCACCCAGCTTCAGAGCCCAAATCTCAGCCTCCCGCTTCCAGTCCTTCGCAGCCCCAACCTCAGCCCTCACCAGTTCCTACGGAAGACCCAACAAAGGATGCTGCAACCACACCTGTTACAGCAGGAACCGCCACAACGCCCCTTTCAGAAAGGCAATCGCCAGCCACCCCTCAGCCAGCCAGGACCCCAGGAAGTGAAGATAACAGGTCTGAAACATCAGAGCGTGGAGAAGGAGTGGCAGAGTAAGTTCTAAAATAATTATTTTGATTGCAAACTTTTAGATTTTGTTTTAATTATTGATTATTGATTCTAAAAAACAAAATGTGTGTCTTACAGCCAAGTAAAAAAATCAACCTTAAACCCAAATGCTAAAGAATTCAACCCTATCAAACCTCAAATGCCCATGGTAAGCCAATTTCCTCACAAAGAAATCTTCTACATGTAAAAAGTTGGGGCACATGGTGTGACCGTATGTACATATTGTCAGAAGCCCATTAGAATATTGGTATCATTTCACATATTTAAATAAAATGTTACTTTACAACAAGAAAACACATAGCTTTGATTGCTTCAGTTTACATTTGAAATGTGTAAGAAACATCCTACTGATGTTTGTATTTACTTGTGCATCAACAGGCCAAGCCCAACACTGCACCCACTCCACCTCGACCAACTCCTCCAAGCCCAGTTGTCCTACAGCACCCAGGCGGTCAGACGCAACTCTACAACGCTTCCTACCTCTCCTATGTCTCACAGATCCACTCTGTGCAGGTATGTAAGCAAAAACTAAATATAAATCACAGTTCCCACCTGAAAATACTGCAGTAACAGCCATGGCACTTTCTCATGCATGGGTATTAAATCACAATTGCAGTCTCTGAAAAGAAATTGTCATGTCTTTTGAGGTAGCATCTATAAGTCAAATCCACTGATATGGATATATTCCTTAGAATTAAGTAGGACCTCTGCTTGGGCTAATCTGCTCTTTTGTCTTTCAGCCCCCACCAATGTATCAGTACACCATGTCCACAGTCAGCCAGGGAAAATACCCTAGGACCAAAGGTGAATTAAGTTTTCTTTGCAGTGTTGTTATTTTTATGATTTCTACTATATTACCATCTTGCTTTGCATTGCTTTTCCTCCAGACTGTGTACACTGCCCTCTGTATGTGGTAATAAAATGTTGAATAAATGTTCAAAGGGAAATATAATTGAAAACTTTACTGAACAGTTAAGAGAGTTGGCAGAAAGTGTTTGTCCTACAAGTTTGTTTAGAAAATTCTGTTCTCTTATCAGGCTCGGTAGTAGGTCCACGCTCTGACCATGGTACGTCAGGACCGACAATGCTGCAAGCTGCAGCATCAGCGGCCGGGGCCCCTCTGGTTGCATCACCCTACCCCCAATCCTACCTACAATATAACCCACAGCAGTACGGTCAGCAGCAGGTCATCCAAGCCATGACACCCTACCCTGGACAGGTACATCATCCATGCTTTTTTTTTTTTTTTAGTATTCTCATTTGAAATGGCAAGTAACATGTTTAACGTAGCAAATTAAACATACTTTAAGGGATTTATCTTGTGCTTAAAGTTTACTGTGCAATGACTGTTTAAGATATATGGATGTATATATGGCTAATACTTGAAACTAAAATATGTTTCTCTCTCTCACCTCTACAGCCAATGTACTCCATGCTACAGAGTGGAGCCAGGATGATAAGTCAAGGTGGTGGTCCTCATCCACAAGCTCTTGGACCACCAGGAGGTCCCCAGTTCTCTGCACAGGGAGATGGGCCTCAAGGACCACAGCAGGGCATTTATGGTGAGTGATGAATGTGAATGTAAAGATATCTAAATAAAAGAAGTGGGTACTCCAGTGCTAAAAACATAGTGCTTTAATACAACTATTAATTATCGTTTTGTTTTTTCCCCTCTGTAGCTCCACAGTCATTCTCCCATCACTCTGGTGCAGTGCATCAGCCTCAGCCCTCCAGTACCCCAACAGGAAACCAACCACCACCCCAACATGCTGCTCCAAGCCCTGGACAGGTAGAATTCTAACTATGCCTCAGCTTCACACTTGGATATATTTGTTTGTGTGTTTTCATATATGTATATGACACTAATGTTTAAATCAGACTGTTCTCTCCTTCCAGAACGCCCAGTCAGGCCCACAACCTCAGTCCTTGTACCACTCAGGTCCTATATCGGCACCGACACCACCCAACATGCCTCCAGGCCACACGTCTCCACAGGGCTCCTACCCCATTCAGGGCTACAGCATCCACAGTCACCAGGGTATCCCACCAGCTTACCCCCTGGGGCAGATAGCACAGGTATGACTTCAGTGTTCTAACAGTTTTAGTTTAATTGCGTTGTGGAGGGTCACACTTAATGTAACTAAGAAGTTTTGTTTTATCTGGAAACCTTTTTATTCTAAGTGTTGCCCATCAATATTGTTTATCCTAACCAGGCCCATGTACAAGGAGCAATGTCAGCTCCTCACCACTCAGGGAGCCACGGTCAGCCCCAGTTAGTGATGTTGCAGCCTTCTCAGCAGGGTCCCGGAGGAGTGCCACAGCACCCACAACACGGACCGCAACAAGGAGCACACCAGCACTATTACATAGGACACCCACAAGGTTTGAGAAATGATGCATTGAACCTCCTTTTGTCTTGTGAATCTGGCTCTTGTTTAATATGAGTATTACATTCTTCAATTTGTTTTCTTTTCACAGCGATGCAGGTACAGACACACCCTGCTCCCTTCCATCCGCCTGGAAACTAAATCCCTCTGCCTCCATGATTACCCAAACTGGAATTTAGGCAAAGGAGAACATAAGTCATAAAAAAACTGACAAGTCATACAAAGGAGAGAAGGAGACGAAAATTCTCGCAGCACCTTATTCTTCTGCTGTAATGTTGTCCATCAGTACAACCTCGGTGTGAGCCCCAGATGAGGAGGACCTTTTTAATGCTAACAGTGAACAAGAGAGAGGACAGTACCCCTCCTGCTGCCATGCTCTTCCCTCCAGCTTATTATTTTTGAGACACGAGGCACCTTGCTGGGCAAACCAGAGGAGAGTGAAACGCAGATGCAGACAAAACAGCAGACTCTTTATCTCGCAAAAATGTGTTTTTAGCCTTGTGAGGTTTTGTAAGTACCACAAAACAATTGAGAAAATCAGACTGTCATGATATTCTCATGAATACAGCATTGAAAGGAGGGATGTGAAAGTGAGAGGGGACTTTTAGCATTTTTTTTAACTCAATCTAGTAGTTAAAGGCAACCCCCGCCCCCCTTCTCTCCTGTAGGAAACTATAATTAATAAATAAAAAAAATGGACAAGACAAAAAAAAGTTTAAAAAAAACAACAAAAAAACGACGACCAAAAAAAATAAAGTTTTCAACTCAACTAAGGCTTGTTTTCCAAGTTTATTGTACCATCAATGGTATATTGCATTGAGTATTCCTCCTAGTCATGTGAGGTAACTTTACATTTATGATAAGGGACATTAATTTTCATTAGTACAGCAATAGCATTTAATTTGAAGCCTATCAGGTTTACACAATGGGAGTAATTATCTCCTGAGGAATTAACTGCAGTTGCTTCATATTGTCATTAGCTTGGATTTGTTCTGCCCATTGAAACAACTGTATGCTAATTTAAAAGTGTCACTAGGGGGACCTCTATACACACCAGCTTAAATGACTTCATCATGAGGCACACTGTCCTTGTTATGGCAGAAATGACTCTTTAGGTTAGTGGGACAGCGTTTCCCCTTCAGGCAAGTATGACAACACACTTTGTGGCTCAATGACAGCATCCTAGATAAATGCACTGCTGAGCATTCCAGCTGGCTCTACATCAATGTGTCAGTGTGGCCTAGTTTCCCTTCACTGCAGCATGATGGGACGTGGTCGGTGCGGACCATAGGTCATCAATGTCTTGTCAGTGTGACAGGGCATAGAGCTGCTCGGCGCAACGCTCCAGTCGGTCCCGGTACTCCAGGTTGCAATAGTTGTTTTCAGGGACTCCCTTGGTGCCGTAGAGGAGACCCCAGCAGCAGCAGGCAATCACTGCAGTGCTGTCACTGTCACCTGGACAGGATCATAGAGAGACAGCATCTTGAGTGCTTTGTGGGAAATAAAACATACATACATGTATCTTACCTTACAATGACTAAAGCTCGCATGAGAGCACAAGGCTTCGTTTTAGGTTCTTTGAGGAGAAAATAAGGAAGCAGAGATTTTAACAGTAAATACGGTTCTCACCATTTCGTCAAACTTGATGCACAGGCACATTTTCTAGCCTTAATGCGCCCGCTGTGGTAGGGCTGCCAGTTGTGTCAAACTGAGTTAATTCATATGCTAATATAGACAGAGTAAATCTATATTGTTTTCTCCTTAGCTTTGCATTCATTTGTGCCATGTCTATAAAGCCTTTTGTCCTTCAGCAAAGACAAAGGAGAGCCAGATAATAAAGATCTACTTTGTGTCTTATTTAAATGACAATTTAAGAAGTGTACACTCGGCTCTGCTCCCAAATCTGCATAACTGCCAATCTGTTGTGACCTTGTGGATTTCATATATTGTGTGCTTGCAGCTGTCTTCACAACTGGGCATAATTGGGCCCTTAGAGGTGTGACCTTCACTTCGTGTGGCTTGAAGGACTGCAGATGAGCTAGACGTTAGCTGTTTAAAGACAGATTTAGCTGACAGATTTTTCTTCTAATTTAAACATTCTACTGTTTAAATCATGTAGTATAGCACAAAAGTGCTATAGCTTCCTACTAATAGCCATTTGCTGCTAATCAAATACAACAATTTGGTGTCCAATTTGCAGTGAGAAAGATGATGGAAAACTCAAAAACCCTGGAAGTTCATCCCAGGGTCAGACTGTAATACGTAGATATTGAAAAAATAAATAAAATGATCACCTTTCAAACAGTGCATTTTTTTAACTAATGCTTTTAACTAAGATCAGATCATAGTAGAAGTATAAAATATATACTTATACTGATGTTTAAATTCTCAAAATCCTATAAATATATTATTAAGATATTTTTCTACTTTCACCAACTTGATTTTCTTACATTTGCATCAGTCCTGGACCTGAAAACCAAAATTTTACTCATGAACTTTAACCTTTTAAAATGCCTGTTGGATCACATATTGATTCATAAATGAGATAATTCATAAATGAGAGCATAAAACACATTTTCTTTTTAGCCAAATAATGCATGCTACTTGATTTGTTGCTTTGTTTTTTTTCCCAATCATCATTGAAGCTTAATGTTGGTCAGTAATTAGCAGTTTCAATGATTTTCATGCATCAAATCTTCCCTTTTGGCTGCTGTTAAATGTGCATGATTAACACTAGATGCCTTTCCTGAGGCCTTCAGGATTCAAAACCAGACATCTCACACGGTGGCTGAAGCCGCTACCACTAAATCACCAGGGAGGCTGTGCATTATTACTTCTTTGTACAGTGACACAAAAGGTCTCACTCATCCAAAAATGGCCGCCACCTATTTGCATTTACCAAAGTATAATTGCCTAAGTCATAGTTTAAAAAGAGAAAAACACATTTTTCTGGCAAGCAAGATTTTTTTTTTTTTAAATGATACTGAACCAGTTATTTCGAACAGATGTGTGAACAATTCTCTTAAAACAGAAAAACAAGAACTGCATCACAAAGAAAAGCAAATCTTGCAGCAAATATTCCATGATTTGGGCATTTCTACTCTTTCATCCATCTGCATTACATTGCTTACATTTCTCTCGCCAAACTTAACCAGGCTATTAAATCCCACTCCACTACCTAGTCGGATGTTTGTGACATAGACCCCTAATAACTTCATCAAATTGTTGTGATGTATCTCGGTGACCTTGTGAGAGGATAGATGCAAACGTGCAGCCTCAAAGATGACGATGTAATCACATGGAGTGTGAATATCAGCAACAGTACGCTGTTCGATGAGACTGTGCATGGAGTCACACTCCGTTCGGGTGTGTCCTGCAACCAGAAATTTTTGTTCTATGGTGACACTTCATGCTTCATTGGCCAGATCTATGACTTCCTTGACATTTTGGTTGACCTCTAGGAGTTTGAACTGCAATGCTCCTCCCAGGTGTAACGGTACCCATCTTTGTTATCAAGGTTGAGGCAAGTGAAGTTGTGCATCTGCAACTTAGTTTTATACTACGCTGTGCTCGCCTTCGTCTTGGGGCACAGAAGAACACACTGAAGGTCCATTGTCCACACTGAGACTTTCTCACTGGATTCCTGTTTATCCTGATCTTGATTTACTACGCTGGCACCAACACATAAAGTGCTGAGTGTTTCGACACAGTAAAAAGTTTAAACACATTACATGAGTCCTATGATTGACTGAAAGTACATTTACTGTATAGAAAGATGAAGAAATGTGAAATGGCATAGCAGATGAATCAAAGAGAAGAGCCAATGCTTCAGTTGCTGCCAGCTTAGCCCACTTTATCTCGGGGCACTGAAATCTTATATTTAGCGTCATAAATGCCTAAGTCAAAGTGATGACTTAGGGAAGATGGTGATTATTGAATGTAACAAGCACTCTGATTGGCTGTGGATATAGCCAGTAAGGCACAGTGACTCAGCAGCCTTAGGAGAGTAGAGTTAGGCTGATATCCCAATTTGGCCAAAATATGACTTAGGCACTTATGCTATGAGGCTAACGATGCGCTATACAAACACTATACGTTGAAAATATTTGTATACAGCATATATTTAAAGAGCTAAGTTGAAAATAAAAAGAATAATTAAGACCCTTCAGAGATTTTGTTCAACATCAATTAACAGCTAAAATTGTTTAAAAATAAAAAAACAGAGTGAACTGGAAAGAAAATGACCAGTGTAGAGCCCAGAGGGTTAAATCCAGACGTATAACTTGTTAGCACAGCTTAGGTTTGCAATGATACATCTGAACACACCAAAAAACAAAAAAAAAAAAAAAAACTTGGGTTAATATTATTTAGACAGGTGAGGCCTGAGTGGAAATGTTTGGACATAATGCACATCTCTGCCTTCAAACAAACACGATCATTTTGGTTCCTCACAGGCCACCATGAACTCCTCTGTATGTCAGAGTGTACGAAAGTCATTTGTGAGTCCGTCTGTCCGACAGTTTGGCTGACTTTGGGAGCACACAAGCAAATCCAAAACAGATGCAATTAAAAGGATCACGTTTTTGGAACGACGCCGTCACAAGTCAAGCCCTGAATCTGATTACTGTAGCTGGAGCTTAAGAAAGCTGTTCAGAAGAGAAAATCTGGTAATCTCAATGAGCTGAAACAATAATGTAAAGAGAGAATGGACAAAATTCCCCTGTAACTATGCCCCAAAAAAAAAAATCTCAAATCTTTGGGGTGTCATCATTTGATGGGAATAAAATGAGACCAAACCTTATTAATTCATTACCTCCATGGAAGCCTGCTCTGCTCATCAGCTCCTCCCAGTCTGATCCAGCGCCCAGCAGAGCATCCAGTGCTATCATTGGAGCATCATGGCCGCTGCGTCCTGCCCAGCCAGACAGACTGAAGCTCCTGTAGGCCTCATCTCTCTCAGCTGGACCGTAGGCACTGGGCCAAATCACAGGTCCCACCCCGTTGGAGATGCCTCTCAGATCCAAGTACCTGTGGACAAGTAAGATGTTTTGTAGCCATCCAAAGAAAAACATACCAACATTATTATTCAATCACTAAATTATTCCTCTGTGTTAAACAGCAAATCTAATTTATCTAATTGATTCACTTTAAAAAAACTTTATTTCTACAATACTTATGACCAGGGTTAGGCTGTTTTGCAGGATCTGAGGTCTTCCTCTAGCACTGCGGATTAAAAGATGTTATCGGTCCCATGGAGCACCTTAAATTAACCCGACATACTCAGATGTCACCAGAGTGCAGATGTCTTGTAGATAGGAAAGTAATCAATTAGCTGATCATTCTTATCTCGCTCTCAAAGGCTGAAATGTAGAATACTAATGAGGCTCATGCTGCTGGACTGAACTTGAGCAGAGTCATTTAACAACAATGTGATGTTATCGTCTGTTAGCCGTGAAGCTAAAATAAGTCGTTAGAAGTTTGGCATGCGTTTGACAGCACATCAGAGACCAACAAAAACCTAATTTTAGTAACTCATACCACTGCCACTTGTCACAAAAGTAGTCCCAATCTTTCTCCGTCTCCTCCACGGCGTACTCTCTGCCCTGAACAAACATCCTCGCTATTGGACAGGCCTCGTTAATCAGGCCCAGACCCCAAGTGGTGATTGGTCTGCGCTGGACAGCATATGCAGTGAAAAGGGCTGATGCCACGGCTCCCAGGAAACCGGTGGGGTGAGGATGGGTCATCCTCCCTGTCTCCACAGCAACGGCCACCAATTGCAACAGCTGGTCCGGCTTTGGATACCTGTCATGGATGAAATATTAAAATCTCAACCGGCATTTATTATTGAAGATACCGAGCTGAGATTCTCTCGAGGACTGGAGAAGAAGAATTCTTCAAACTCTGTTCACAGTCATAAAGCAAGTCAACACACATCATTATGGTATCATTAGTCGAATTAACTTCTAAGTTAATAAGAAAAGTGATTTGGCGGTTTTACCTGAGGCCAATGCACATGGACCTCATGGCTGCTCCACAACCCGTCCCTTCAGGGTTATATGGGACTCTGTAGCCTCCCTCTTGTCCAGGCTTCAGTTGTGAAACACCTGAAAAGGTAAATGAGAAGGCCCCGTTACACCCAGCAGATATGACTCGATTTGACAATGAAAACTTACCCAGAATGCTAGAAGGCCCAGGTTTCCTCCCGTCCATGTCTTTCATCCCCTCCACGTAACGAGCAGCCACCTCGTGCAGGAGCTCCTCCCCGCCCTTCCCTTCAAAACAGACAACAACTTGTTGAAACTGCAGACTTTAAAGACATAACTGATCCATAAACAAAGCTATGTCTGCGCCTTAATTGCGCTAAAGGTCAAGCTGAATTTCCTTCTCTTTGGGCTTGTGATGAACTGTAATAGAGCAGCAAATCAAGGAAAGAGTGAAAATTAGAGTTAACCTTTAGGTGGTGCTCTTAAGCGGACGGGGCTGTTCTGATGAGGTCTGATGAATTCAATCAAACCCTCATTTGAAACAAAACAAGCAAGCCACACAGAAAGAGAGAGCGAGCATAGGTAAATGTGGGATTTTGACCTCACCTGTTGCCAGTCCTTCAGCTGTTGCCAGATGCAGCACTGTGTCATCACTCACCGGCCAATCAGGAAGTTCAGCCTTGAGTTGCTTTAGACCGCCCAGCTCCTGCAGCTCCTGCAGAGCCAGCGAGGAAGAAGAAACAAGAGTCTGAACTGCATGATATTCACCTCACATCATGAATGAAAAAAAAAGAAAAACTATGATTAACATAGATGTTAAAACCTTTGTCACCAGCTATTGAGAAACACCATTAAAGGCCCCAGATCGCTGTAGAATTATCTCACTGACCTGGTGTATAGCAACTCCTGATTCATTGTACTCCCACAGCTGATTCCTGTAGCCCAGAGCATCACCAACACCACTAAGCAACATGGCGGCTTTGTAGTGCTCCACTGTAGCAGATCTGCTGAGACAAAAAAGGTTATTAGCGCCACGTTACGTATTTGTTGTATCCTCATGGACCATAAGCACAAGATGTGAAGCCAGAAGAATCTGCACTGTGGATATACTGCTTTCCAAATGTTTCCAAATACATCTGTAGATAGCTTACACATTTTAACAATGAAAACTTGCTTTGAAATGAGAAATACGTAATATAATTAAAAACCATGCTTCTTTGTAGTATTGTTTAATATATTAGCCTTGTGATTTCTTTAATTGCAGTTTTGTAAAAAGTTGGGACAGTGTGTAAAAGTAAATAAAAACAGAATCCAATGATTTTCAAATCTCCTATTCAAAACAGAACACAGCAAATGTTTAAGCTGAGGATATGTACCATTTAAAAAAAAAAAAAAAAGACAGAAAAGAAAATGCTTTTGTAGTAGACGCGGTATGTATTTAGCACAATCTTGCTGAAGGATGTCTTGCTGTCTGGATGGAAACGTAGGTTTCTCTAAAATCTGTATTTTTGTGTTGATGTTTCCATTCCAGATGTTCTAGCTGCTAAATACATAGGAACTAATGCATTCTAATACCATCAGAACTATGCACTGATTAAGCTCTTCTCTTTGGTCTGGAAGATGTGGTGTTGACGGTTTCAAAAATAAATAAATAAAAATTTGCATGCACAAGAAAATTCAAATTGCATTTAAAGAAAATATATGCAGACACTAAATAAATCAAATTTCAGTATGTTTGACCACAGGGCAGTTTTCAATTTGACCTCTCATTATTTTAAATCATATTTTGCATGATAGGAGCTTTAACATGCATTTCCAAATCGTGCAATAGACTGTGTTCTTAGACTGATTTCTGTCACAGAATAGGTGCATTTCCATTAGTGGGGTTTTCGCCAGACGGGACCTTCGAATAGGACTGACAAAGAAAAGAAATTAAAATTATGCAAAAAAAAAATATTGGAGGAGCGAAATATGATTGTAATATTTTGTTTTTCCATTTGTTTAATGCACAGTGGTGGCACTGACTGAGAAGAGACGAATGAAGTCTGAAGCCGCCATGAAGCTGCCATTAGGCAGTTGGATGACATCACATCCTGCTCCTTACAACACCACCACCACCCCCTCCTGGAGAAGTTCATCAGGGCTGCTCTGAGAACCTCTCCAAACACAGGAACCTTTTTTTCAGCAATGCAAAGGTTCCTGAAAGACTTTGCGACACTGGATCTGGTGGCCGAAAAACTACCCCGAAACCCCGCTAGTGGAAACACACCTAATGCTGTTTTTCACACACAGATTTCTTCGTATGTTCAAATAAATGATGACATATTCAAAGTCACCAACATTACATCTAGTCCTAAAAGTCTCTATGTGATAGTTTGCACAAATGTTGAAGTCATAAAGTTTGTTTGTGTGTGTGTGTTTTTGGTAGTGTCAAAACATTATATAAATCTGTATTCTACTGTGTACACAGTTTCAATGAAAAGTCATTTATTTATGACTGAGCTGAAATAACTCAGTAAAACCGTCTTCGACGCAGCGGAAGCCTCACCGGTCCATTGCGGCGCGTCGTCCGCGATAAAGAGTCTTCACCAGGCGGTCACTTTCTCTGGTAGACACCGGGGCTGCGACCGGACACTTTTACTCGCCGGACAAAGTCCCGACAACAGCCGCAGCTCCAAGTCAGAAAGTGACTTGATTCACCGTCGTGATAACGCTCCACTTCACACACCAAAGCCCAGCAACGACCCAGACGAGCCCGTAAATGCTCGAGCTAAAAAAAGAAGTAACTTAAGTTCAGACGTCTGAAGCAGCTGGCGAGATGGCGACGTCGAACAAATGTCAAGCGTTTTCTGCAGCGGCAGTATAATCATTGACGAGTCACACCTGCACCACACACATTTTAATATTTAAAAACAGCGACAGACGATAAGGTCACTTAGTCTTATTATATTATTTTGCGAGACAAAATGCTAAGTGGGCTACATCCATTGATTCAGCCTCCTTCAGCAGCGATAACGGAAACACTCTTATCTCTTTCTTTATGATCTACTGTATCAGTCCATCACATTGCTGTAGTGGAATTTTATTCCAATCTTCTGTACCACATAGTTTCACATTTAAATTTCCCACCACAGCAGTTAAATCAGTCTGAAGTCCAGATGTGATGTCTTGATGAGCTTGAGTTTATGTCATGTGGTATGACTCATTTATAAGGTTTAGCTGCTGGACAGATAGCCCCACATTTGTGACTATATGTTGGTATATACATCAACTAAACCACTACAAAATGCTTAGAGACCTGTCAACACAAAACGAGCCCAAATCATCATCCATCCATCCATTATCTGTACCCGCTATTTTCCTGTGCAGGGTCACCAGGGTCTATCCCAGCTCTCTCCAGGCGAAAGGCAGGGATCCGCCCTGGACAGGTCGCCAGTTCATCACAGGGCCGCATGTAGACATACAACCATTCACACCTAGTACCCAGGGGGTAAAACCCCAATTTTTTGGAAAACAGACACTGTTGGAGCGTTGTAAAAGGTTTGACACCAGAAATGATATATAGGACCTTCAAGGATCACAACCTGGACCTGGACAACCCGGTCAACTAGCTGCTGGAAAGCGACAAGGGGCCAAAAATCCGATATATGGGATATTTTCCTGGCAAAATTATGTAAATGCAAATATTTAGATACTACAATGGCATGAATAGTCTTGCAACTATAAAATTTGGCAGAGACATCCTTGACACATGACGGAGGCAGGAAAAAAAGATTCTGGGCCATGCTGCAACTCTATTTTAAGATATCACCCTCAACATCCAAAAAAAGTACTGTTCGCCTGAAAAATTCCAATGACAATAAATATTTTTCAGCATTTCATGCTGAGCATCTATGCCTATCATGCACATCGAAATCTTCTTTAATTCATAAGCTTTCATTAGAGTCCAAGATAACCTTTCTATCTCAAAGACTACACTTGCTGTGGCCAAAAGTCTTCTCTATATCCCAAATCGAATTGTACTGAAAAAGAGGTTGTTAAGGCTGTCTCTTCCAAATTGTATAGTTGCATGACTATTTATGCCATAGTACTATCTAAATATTTGCATCTACGTAATTTTGCCAGGAAAATGTCCCAGAAAGAGGGTTTTTGGCCCCTGTAGCTTTCCAGCAGCTAGTTGACCAGGTTGTGATTGTTGAAGGTCCTATATATCATTTCTGGTGTCAAACCTTTTACAACGTGTCTGTTTTTTTTGTTTTTTTTTGACAATTTAGGAACACCAATCAGCCCAAGGACTGTGGGAGGAAGCCAGAGTACCCGCGGAGAACCCACGCAAACAGAACAGGCAGAACATGCAAACTGATTTGTTCATATGTAAGTCTGAAAACCTCAAGGAATTGTTCAGCTGTGGATTTGAATTGTTTCCGGGGTTTCATTTATAAAACTGTGTGTAGGATCCTTATTACAGGACTGTCCAAGAGCCTCTGCTAAAAACAACCTCCTGAAAAGCTAAACAATGCTGGCTGTGGTCAGTTTTTTCCTTAGTGCCAGTGTCTTTCCATTGTTCCCTGTTGTTGTTATTGACGATGAAAAAGGAGAAACAGTCTATTGAATATAAAAAGATACTATAAAGCAAAGGAAGTAATGTTAGTAATGTTAGTTTAATTATAATTTAATTATAAAACTGGTTAAAATCAATCTGTAATGAACTCTTGGAATTTTAGGAGTCATGATGTCATCATTCTTACTTATTACATCATGAAATCACAGAACTTGACATTCACTCAGATCACACCAGCACTGGTCAGCAGATCTGAGGAAGAGGTAAGTTTTATTACTACCTTTTATATATGTCTCACCTCAATAATCTACTTTCAATTTAAGTATAAGAGCATAATATTATATTTGATTATGAAAAACAAAATTATTTAAACTAAACTGTTTAAGGTTAAGAAGATAATATAACTTATATTTTCATGTCTTGTTTCAAGACAGTCTAAGACTGCCTAAGGAATCGCATTTTTTTGAGTTGTGTGTTAATGTTATCCCTTTTTTTAAAAAAAAAACAAGTCAGTAGTTTTTTTTGTGGCATTGAAGTTGTTCACTGACAGTGGGTTAACTCATTAGTATTCGATTCTAATATTACCATACATATAAGTGACACCTCAATAATCTACTTTAAATTTAAGAATTAAAATAATCACGAAGGTATCACTTACCTGAGACCTTGGAAGTCTCTTAGTCTCCTCTGCCATGATTTTCAGTGCAGCTCTGAACGTTTCGTAGTTGATGATGTGTGTCATAGTACCATCAAGAGATACAGTTTTTGCAGCAGACTGCTGGAGCTAAATGGTGCTTTCTATAGATAAGAATATATTTCTTTGAATCAAACTGAAACTGATATTTTAACATGAAACAAAGTGGGTTGAGCTGCTTTAATTTTGTCTATAAGTTATAGTTTCCTGAACCCTTTGATTTAACAACACCATGAAGAACACCATGTGTAACATATAGGAGGCTTTTTGCTGCTTACATGTAAAGAGAAATAAAGAGATGGCAAAATTGCCTGCTGGATGTTTATTTCTTCATAAAGAGGGACATACCCTGACAAAATGAAGCAGCCTATATTCTATAGAAATGAGAACTGATAGAGAGAGAGAGAGAGAGAGAGAGAGAGAGAGGGAGGGTCAAAGAGGATCAGATAAAATGCTGAAGGTTGTTTCCCCCCAGACACACTGGAAACTCGTCTGATATAGCAAAAATAACATGCTGCTCTGGGAAGGTCATATAACCTCCAGTCAGTAGGCCTCAGCAATAAAAATAAGTTTTGTTTTTTTTTTGCTTCATCACAGTTTCATCACTTTATGCTAAAAAATTGTGAAATCCTGAAACCTTCACAATAACACTTACATTTGTCAATGTTACTGCCATAATACTGCAAACCAACAGTTAATGTTAACCTACAATATATCTATATAGCAATGTTTACGTTGAGCTGTTTCAAGTTTAACAGTTTCAGAGTTGTAATACTTACAAGACAATTTTCCTAATTTCTTTTAGTAAAAAATGGATGGTGAAGGAGACAGACGGCACCACATGAACAGAGATGGTAAGTACCATATTTTATCAATAAATGCACGTTTTCCAATGTCATTGACAGTTGAATTTATTGAATCTTAGTTGTTTAATCATTCTGCAAACTAACCCTCACTCGCAATTATTTTTCCAAGGAGGCAATGTTCCACACGTTAATTTTCAAAACAGGTTAATGGTCTGGCTTTCTGTTCACTTGAATCCTAATGATGTACAAGCTTTGATGAACATGTTGGAAAACGAGGATGAAGATGATAATAACAATAACCAAGACAGCAGAGATGTTATCATCGATGAAGACATTGGTAACATGGATGTGAGTAACCAAGGGGTTAACAATGACAGCGTTGAAAACATGCTGTTAGATGATCAGGTGGAGCATCTCAATTATCAAGACTTCCAGAATGATGATGAAACTAGGGATGGCCCTTATGTTGTTAATTCTGAGGACAACACTGAAAACCTAGAGGAATCTGGTGCTGCAGTCGAGGTTTCCATTGGAATAAAGGAGGATAAAGGAGAAGAGGGGTCTCTACCTGGACCATTGAGAAAAATGCAAAGCACGATAGAGGAGCAGAATCTTGAAGATGAAGAGTTCAGATGGTGGGATGAGTTTGCAGAGATCAGTATTGCTTCTTCCTCTGACTATGATTCGGACATTCCTCTCTTTTATCATGTCAGCAAGATGGACGAAACCCAATACCAACCTACAAATTCTATTAAGGTGAAAGACAATGCTGAAAACCCTGACAATATTTTTCACATAATTAACAATGATTTTGCTCAGAGTAGCAGCAACATTGATCTGGCTGCAGATGAATGTGCTGCAGAAAGTAAGAAAGAGGACGTCAGGCAGAGAGTGGAACACTCACAGCCAGGAAGATCCAGGAAGCGGCCCAGAGTAAACGATGAAGATGAGAATCGTGGACGCAAAAAACAGTGGAAATGCAAACACCTGCAATGAATACCAATAATTTCCCGACTGACTGGAACAGAGGCGTTTCATTAACGAGTTCCACTTCTATTTAATAAATAACTCATCCAAGCACTTTTCAGAATATTGTTTATTCATTAACAATGAAGAAGGCCCTCATCCGGGGTTTTACAGATATGTGCCTTTCCAGGTTTCCCCTCGCTGAGGGAGCTCAACGCCTTGTAAGATTATGCTCTTTAGCGCCCTCTCTGGTTGAGAAGCGCACTTGGTTGTTGTCACCTTTATAAATATTGATGCCTCTGTTATGAAATATACTATGAACCGGTGAGCAAACAAAGAACTTTAGTAATACAGCCTAATGTCCACCAAACTCAAACGCAAAAAGAGACTTACTAATCCAATAGCAGCAAGGCTAGGACACCATCAAGCTAGCAGCCCTCCCATCTCAGCTCACACCAGTTAGTTTATGCCAGTCCACTACTGACTCGTGAACAGGATCTTTCTCATCGTGTTCACTCTTTTTCTTGCCTCTTCTGACAAAAACCATTAGATAGCTTCACCTTAGTTAGCACCTGGCCAAGCCCACATAGTAACCATGGTTGCCATGTCAGATTATTATAAACAAGTTTGAGTTGCTTGTCTTTCTGTAAGTTTGCTAACAGATATTGATAGTTTGCTTGCCTGTTTTAGTTGTGGAAGTAGTTCATGTTTCCAAAATTGTAGTTTGAGAGACACCAATGATAAAAATGGGAAAGAAACTAATTCTGTCTTTCTCTCCGGGCATCTAGCAAAGCTGGCAGAGTCCACCTTACATAGTCTTAATAGGTCCTAATGTAGTTTAATGGCTGCGGGGTAAGTGCAATTTGTCTTGTTATAAATTGAACTCCCGCTGAAATAATTTTAGAAACTTTTTGGACAAGTTTTCAAGTTCTGTTGTGTTGCTTTAAGTTATTCGGGGGCAACATAAACAGGGTCACCACTCATGTAGCCATCAATTATGATTATTTAATTAATAATGATCTGTTTTGGGTTTGTTGCTTTTTTTCACAGGAAATGGTTGTGTCTATAAAAAGCTGTTACTGCCCCCTAGTTGATAAAAATAGCACCCTTTTGCAGTACTCAGGTAGCCTCTATTACAGTGGCAAGTTTATGAAATAACAGTGTTTTTCAAATGATTAAGGGTACATTCTCTATCAGCTGTCTGACTTGGCTTTAGCTAGTCTTTCTTTGTTAAACTGGATAGCTTGTTAGTTTCCGAGATAGGTAGCTTTACTCAGTAATGAAGTATCTGTTACAAATTTCAGGTTTCAGTGAATAGCGCCACAGAAATGGTATCCACTAGGTGGCAGCACCTGTCAAAACTGATCATTACTTCTGCATTTGTGCATTTAAGAAGGTACACAAACTTCTGGATTTCAAAGCAAGAATTACCTGGGCACTGATTTAGCGCAGGAAGAAATTGGGAAGATGTCGACATGCTGAACCGCAGAAGAAATTCCAGGCTATGTTCTCTCAAATTTAGGACGGAAGAGATTAGTACTTACGGTGTCATGAATGGAAAACAATAGCAAAAATATAATTTAGATTTCTATAATTAAGAATGTGTTTATTAGTTATAAAGAAATACTCAAAAGCTCTTAAGCTCAAAGAGCTCATGTAATATCCATCCATCTTTCCTTACAGGTTTTGTCGAGGATGACTTGATTATTACAGAGAAGGACTGATCTTTAGACTGAGGAGAGAGGCTTTTTTCAAAGCTTCACACTGAAGATACCAGTCTTTTTTATATGTTTTTTTATATCATTTTCAATCTCTCTCACACACTTGTACCTGTAATTTACTTTATGTATTGGACACCATGTCTTCCCTACTTCCCCCACTATTGTTGTTCATTCACACATTTTCTTTATTTTTTATTGAAAAGGTGTAGAAATTTTTTTATTTTTTATTTTTTTATCTTGATCTCAACATACCTTCTCATGAGGCCTCTGATTTCTGGTCATAAACCATAGTTCAGCACCACCCGTCTCCTCGCTCCATCTTTTTCATAAATCATACTAATTTAATGAATCCTTGAGAGTCTCTGCAGTGGAATAAGAGACAACTGCTGAAATAGTCCTCATACCCGCTGGCTGCACTCCACTTTGATGGAAGTGATCTGAAAACATTTTTAACAGAGAAGCAGCTGGTTGGAAATCACAAAATTTTTATCTGTATGTGTAACTTCATAAATCCAACTACTTTCTTCCATTATTCAATGACATTTCCAGAATACAAGCAGTGCTTTGGCTCAGTGAAGAAGATTTATAAAAAAATAAAAATAAAAAAAAGGATGAAATTGAGAATTTTTGCATTTATGTTTCATAATGGCTGATTTTGTATTTAATTTTTTAGCTCATTTAGTCGTTTTGGATGCGCTTTATAAGCAATAGGGAACTCAGGAGAAATGGTAGTTTAATGAAATGTTTCATGTTATAAGCTGATGTAGGATTTCAGCTGGGGTCACTGTTACATTTCCATTTCATAATGCTGCGAGTGTTTTCATCGCGGCATGTGTGCATATCAGGCAGTCCAGTTAAGCACCTGGACTCTTCCATCTACACAAGCGCGCTGTTGTACTTCATGCAGACTGTGGATCTGCCAAAATAAACAGAGCTTTCCTTCAAAGAGACACAGTCCGGATGGCAGCATATGTTGTGTAGGGAGCTGCCTTTTAAACTGTGAACTGATATGAAACAGATGCTGCAGGATTTAGTCACTGTGTGATCTCGTAAAAAGTATTTAAAAGTTCCGATTTGTGAGACCTTAGCACAGTTTTCTGCTTCACCTCCTTTGACTTTACATTTTTAAAGATATTTATTTATTCATTTAAAATAGATAAAACAAAACAAAACAGTTAACCAGGTTTATTATCAGTTAACCACTTTAAATATGAAAAAGACAAGAATTAACCAGCTAGCGTCAAGTATATATATAGTGGCAAATATATAAGCACGCTGTAGGAGGTGTTTGGCCTCTGCTAACTGGAAATCATGTGGGATTAACCCCACTGGTGAAATTATTCTCTTTCAGATATTAAAATCAAGCTTTTCCTGCTTACATCCATCTCTACACATCAGATGGCTCTTATCTTCCCTGAAGCTTTTTTTGGCCACAGGGTGGCACGGTTTCACTAACATTAACAAACATTAGCTCCATAACAGACTTGATGTTTGATGCTGCCAGCTGGTGGCTAATCAAACCAGACAGTGATTTCCCTGTGGCTGATCCACATGGTCTGTCCTCATTGCTAGACCGCTATCTTCAAATAAAAGGAAGTGTGGGCTGACGAGGTGAGGTGTAACGAGGGAAATGGCCTCTAAGCTATTTGCCACATGAATTGTCAGGCGTCATAAAAAAATAAAATAAAATAAAAAAACAAGGAAGGGTAGTGCCAAAGAGAGCCCCTAAAGGGGGAATAATAACTAATGATCCGTGTGCAGGGATACTCGGTTAGATGATGGAACCTACATTCGCAATATTATTCTTGCTGAGGGACTCTATCTTCTGCAGTACTGAGCCGTGATTTCGTGTTTTTGAGGTGTTAGACACATAATATTGCAGCTAGTAACAAAACCAAGGCTCCTCTGACTGAAGGTCTCTGTATTAGATAACAAAATTACTTTCTTTAGCCTCTAAAAACTCTTTTGTCCATATTCTGACCAGGAGCATGAATTATGTGATTTTTCAAATGTATTTTTCAATGTAATTCAAAGTGTGTACTTTGACAGAAGGACAGAAAAAAAGAGAGAAAATGAGTCTATAACCTGCATAAATTATAAATATGTCTTTTTTTCTCACCACATTTAACTTTGCTTGCTAATTGCTTCCCCTTTAAAGCTTTGGCCCAGATTTGTACCACTTTTACCGTGTAATGGTGTGAGGGACCGAGCAAAAAGGGAACACAGGAAATGAAAAATGAATTTTGAAAAAGGGTTTTATTCATCCAACCAATCAAAAAACTATTTTGGACACATTAAAATAACCTGGAGCCCATAAACGAGGTCAACTGCATGAAACTCAACTTAGACATTTATCATCATAAATAAGCACAACTGAACAGACTAGCAAGCAAAGCAAACTGCAGCCATCACATATGGCTTTAAATTATGACCTTTGTGTATTTTCTTTTGTAATGACTGTTTTAATATCAGACAGCAGGACAACAGTTGATTCTTAGTCATTTTGCTAACACTGGCACGTTTACATTGATGCTCATTTAAAGTGAAATGTCCATGATGGCAAAAAAAAAAAAAAGAATAAAAAATAAAGAAAAGAAAAACAAACAATCAAAAAAACAACAACATACTGTTACACTTGAAAGAGCTTTAAAAATATCTGGGAATGGATAATGAAGAAGCCCCTTATGTTGCACTGTGGTCAAACCAAATAACCAAACAACAACCAACAGCATCAAAGATATCCTCTGCTCTACACTGTTAATTAACAAGCCAGAGACATTTATCATGTGATTATAATGCTCTTTTTTTAAAAATTGCCCCCCTGGCACTGTTGTGCTCCAGCAAGCAGCTCTGCCTCTCCACAGGGGTGGTTAGTTTAGTTCTGCTTGGCGACAGGCAGAAGGTGCAATCAGCTTGACGAAGCCTGACAAACTGGCTCCCAGGTTGCCTCTTAGAGATGAGAGATGGAGTGAAGTGGAAGTCACATGGACGCCGGAGTGGAGTGTTGGCAGCATCAGGTTATGTGAGAAGAGAATGGGTGATGCAGCATTGGCAATATAAACAATGTACCCCCCACCCCTACCTTCATTAACCTTTTCTGGATATATAAAAACATCTTCAAACAAGTTTATTTATTTCATCATTGTTCATATGTTTTCTTTAAAACATGTAGTGTCCTCTTTCGAGTATCAATAAGTTCAACATTTCAGAAATATAAGTAAGTTGGCTGATTAATGGTTTAATTCACTGATAATAAACCTTTGGAAATGACAGTTTCAGCTTTTGCGCTGTTTAATTGTCTTAGGTATTAAATGTAGGATAATTGATTCTATGCAATTTATAACCCAGAAGAAGGAAGCTAATTCACTCAGTTTTGTTCAAACATCAACAAATGTGACACAGGCCATCTGCTGTAACCCCCCCCCCAAAAAAAAGAAGGGAAAAAAAAGAAGGAGTTGGCTTTAAATTGTGTGAATGAACGTGGTTGTGCCA
>JBAMYA010060603.1:0-28208 GCA_037176975.1 Arrhamphus sclerolepis | reverse complement strand
CTGGACAGGTCGCCAGTCCATCGCAGGGCCACATATAGACACACAACCATTCACACACTCACACCTAGGGACAATTTTATGAACACCAATCAACCTAAGGAGCATATCTTGGGACTGTGGGAGGAAGCCAGAGTACCTGCTGAGAACCCACGCAAGCGCGGGGAGAACATGCAAACCCCACACAGAAAGGCCCCTGCGGAGGCTTCAACACGAAACGAAAAGCAATATCACCATTTCCCTCCATTTCATTTGATTTCATACACACAAAAGCCACTTGGCTAAATCAGAGCAAATGCTTAGCTAAGGTAGAATACATGGCTTGGCATTTCTGACACTTCTAAATGACATTATTTTAGAAAACTAAAACGGTAACATGAAGTCAATGTCAGTGTAACAGTCAATCAAATTTTTATTGTTGTTCAGTGCCACTAACAGTATTACCAGTTAACAATATAGAGGGCGTACAATATTTCTGTGTTTTAAGCGACTACAGCATCAAAAACAGGTGGATGTACAAATACAGAAAGTATACAGAGAACTATATACAACAACTCAAAGTATAACGACCACCAAGTAATGACAGTGGTGCTAGATAAAAGGACGGTTAAACCCAGGACCTTCAAGCTGTGAGGCAACTGTACTGCCAGTTGTGCCACCATGCCCTCCATAGACCATCATTTTAATTTTTTTTTCTACCCATTTTAAGCACCCATCTATTTCCAAGCGACTGTTGTTAACTCATACCCTCTCTTCCCGTCTCTCTGCCCACTCATCGTTATCGAGGTGCCGGTAGAGCTGGCCGATTCTTCGTCTACTCAGGTTAATGACTGGAATCTTCCGATTGAATCACAAGTCCGATGTCTCCACTAACACTAACAACGGCATAGAGGAAATACCGCGGAGCCAGCAACCGGGAAAGTCAAGGGGTGACTGGCTCCACTCGCCGACAAAAACAGCAGGTGGTATAAATGTTCTTTTTAAACTTTTGCATGTAATGATTACCTGGGTAATATTTGTTTAGGATTTTGTAAGATACTTCCTTAACTTTATTTGTGATTAAAAACTTGCAGGGAAGCATCCAAATTTTGTTTCCAGTTAATATTATTGGTGAAGCAACTCCAGTAAATAGTGATATAAAGGGTAGGGACAGTGTCTTTTTTGAATAAAGCACATATATTCTTTTCACAATTATTATTCTTTTGGGATAATGACAAACATATTTTCCTACTAGGGAGTCAGTTGAATATGGAACAGATGCATGACCAGCTGAGGGTGTGCAACTGTTCCTAAAGAGCAGTGCCTGATGGAATGGCCTTAGGGACAAGTGAAAATTCCTCAGGAGTCACTTGAAGGTTGTGTTTAGATAAAAAGTCTCTATAAGAGAGCAATACTCTCCCTGTCATCTGCATTAATGCTCAGATGACTGCTGTTGTGGGGTGTATCAGTACAAAGAACTGGTGTAATGCCTTGTAGCATCATCTCATCTCAAAGCAATGTTGCTGATCACATCTATGCAGATGACACTCAGATATACTTGCCTCTTTCGCCAAATGACTCTGGTTTATCAGAGCAAGTGAACAGTTGGATGCAATCAAGCTTGATTCAGTTAAATTAGGGTAAGACAGAAATAAGTCTAAAAAAAATAGACAAAATGTGAGTTGTCACCCAGCTTGAATCCAGAGACCTCAAGACCAAATCCCAGGTTAGGGAATCTTGGAGTTTTAATTGACTTAGACCTGAACTTCAGCAGCCACATCAAGGCTGGAACTAAGACAGCTTTTTACCACCTCAAACAAATCTCCAGAGACAGAGGTCTGATGTCCAGAGCTGATTTACAGAAGCTCATTCATGCTTTCATCTCTAGCAGACTTACTGTAATGCTCTTTTATCTGGTCCTCCCAAAAAAGACAATCAGACAGCTTCAGCTCATCCAGTACTGAGCACAATACTTCTGTTCTTAGAAATTCCCACTGGCTACCAGTCACCTACAGAATAGACTTGTGTTGTTAGTTTACAAATCACTTAATAATCTGGGGCCAGAATCCATGACTGATCTTCTAGTAGAATATAAACCAGTAGAGCTCTAAGATCTTTAGGTAGCAGTCAGCTATCCAATTATTTTTATTTCATTATTTTTTTCTTTTAAATTAATCTATTTCATCTTAATGCTTTGTAAAGCACTTTGAGTTGCCTTTGTGTATGAAATGTGCTCTACAAATAATCTTGCCTCGCTACTGAGCCAACTAGAGTCCAGTAAATTCCAACTATCAGCTTTTAAAATACATGATAGCTAAATCAGTGCCCTCTTTTTCATGCTTTTTCTTTCTTAAACAGTCATCTCCTCTATGGTTCTTTCACAAATGGAACATTCTCCCGGCATTTCTGTGAAATTATCTTGTTCTCAAGCAAGAACTAACGGTATGTGGGAACATGCAAACTGATTATGGCATAAAATAAAATGAAGTAAAATGTTTCAAATAAAAGATGATCTTGCTTTTAGGACGAACCCCCTTCCAAAACAAATCTTTTAGAAAAAAAAGTGTGAACACTAAATCCACCCTCCCACCCCCCACGAGAAATGGTTGCATTTTTTTCCACAACGATGACTGCAACATTCATCTGCACCAGGTGGCGGATTAGCTCCCCTCTCTGGAGATTTCCAAGGCTTTCAGCTGAGTAGGCGAACTGAGAAACTAATTTTTATTTTCAGGCAAATACTCGTGCACGTCCTCCGCTCTGTGTCACTGAACTGGCCAGCTTTTGAAACTGTCAGTGTTGTAAATGGTCTCTTTAGGCCCACCATCGCCATGTACATTGTGTGATTTAATATTTTGTTGCTGCTTGGCATTTGTTGGTCAACTCTACAGGCTTCATCATCATCATCATATTAAAATCTGCATCAAAACATCTCATTTGTTTTCTCACTCGTCCAATTTTTGAGCCCTAATTTTTATATCTTTTCTTTGGGACCTCACCGTCTCTCTGCACCTCACAAATTTCCGACTCTGATTGCAGTTAATGCATGAGTCTGAAGTAGAAATGGAAGAAGATGATCCTCACAGTGCTGCTGCTTTGTCCAGGTGACTGTGTGTTTGTTGAAGCTGGTGTATGATGGCATCTTCAACTCCAACGCCACGATGATACGCAAACTGCAGTCAGTTCTGGAAGGTGCTTGTTTTCTCACTCAGGTGGACCAATAAAAGTCTCTCCAGGACTTTCATGATATGAAATGTTAGAACTGCAGGTTTGTGGTCATTATAGGGAGATTGTGAGGATTTTTCTTTTTTTTTTCTAAGCATGCTCTGTTAGTTTGAGATCAGTTGAGTGACTTGACCTTTGAAGGATATTCCATTTCCTTGCTTTCTCAGTACGTTTAGGTTCATAATCCATCTGTGCTATAAGTGCCGTCCTATCAGTTTTGTCTGAATGTGGGCAGAAGGTACAGCCCTATATACCTCTGTCAGCAGTACCTTTTATGTTTGAAAAAAGCTGGACATTTCGCTGACTTGCCTAACACCCTTCACACATCAAATGGCCACTTTAGAGTAGAATTGTACATAGCCCTTCACATCGTAGACATCTAAAGTATTCTCATGACATCAAAGATGAAACTGCCTTAGTTTGTCTGGTGACCTGCATGTGATTCTGATGTTTTTTTTTTTATTTTTGTTGTAGCATGATCATCTTTGTGTTTGACTAGATTTTACACAGCTAGACTGAATAGGTTCACCTGGGACTGTTTTCTTTATAGCCACAAGAAGTACTTTTCATTTTGCATCCAGTTGAAGCATGCTGAATGTTTCATTTTCTTTTTCACTGACCTATCAGGATTGTTCGCCAGTAATCGATGCTACATGGGCTTTTGTAGGTTACAGTATGTCACCTCTCTGTGGAACCAATGATAGCACTATATGCATTCACCCTGCACAGTTCAGAGGGTGATTTTTATTTTTATTTTTTCCACAACAGGCCATTAAAAAGAAGGACAACCCAGAAATAACTGGGACAGATGGCAACACTAATCAGTAGTCACATCATCAGTAAACGCAAAAGCACTGCTTCCACCATGTTTCACACGTCATCACACGGGTATGATGACGTCTCCACACTTTTATAATCCCATCATTCTGATACGATATCATCAGTCCAAAGAATCTGAATCCAAAACATGGTAGGCCTTTTTTAGATGGATATTAGAGTTTTAGAAGTCTGACTTTCATATTCTTGTCTTTTTTGAATCAAGTGCACTGAATTCTTGTCTTTTTTGAATCAAGTGCACTGAAACAAGACACCTCTCAGACATGCAGGACAGTTGCCCTCAAGGACTGGAGTTTGACACCTGCTTTAAATTAAAGCCGAAAGTCTAGGCTTTGATCACATCCTGATTGTGTGATTTCAAATCCAAATGATAGTGTGTGAAGGCAAAAATAATAAAAGATTCACTGTCCAAATACTTTTGGATCTAACTGTACTTTTATCTGTGTCCCTAATTGAATTTCATCTAACCAGTTTATCTTTTAATTTGTTGATTAAATTCATTGATTTTATTTGTGATGCAAACCATGAATTAAATTTTTCTTTTTTGGAATTAGAGTCAAAAGTCTGAAAACATCTTTTATGAATTTTAGATAATTTATTGGCTTTCTCATTACAAATCCATGAGATTCCTGAAATACTCACATGACTGTTGTTGATGTAGTTGGCTTGAGCTTATGGTGGTGGCGGTGTGTGTGTGTGTGTGTGTGTGTGTGTGTTTGGGGGGGAGGTGGGAATACTGCTTTTAATGCTCTTCTGTTGGCTATTTTTACATTTTCACTCTGTAAGGTACTTTGTGCTACTTTTAGCTGCAAGGAGAGTGCTATAGGAATAAAGTCTGATCGGCATGAATGAAAAGAACATTTTAAAGCACTTTTTTGTCAAGGTTAAAGCTGCCGTGTGAGTGTGGAGCATTGCTATTCATTTTCTCCCTTCCCACCAAATGGAATCAGTTAGCCAACCGTTGCTATACTCTCAGCCTCCCGCCTCTTTTTCTGGTATTTATTAATTTAGCTTGACCCTGTTTCTTCCTCCTCCATCTTTCTTTCTTTCCTCTTCTTTGAAGAGGGGAGCAGAGAGAATCGAGATACAGTGGTCACAGAATTGGCTCAGCTGTTGTGGTCAACTTCCGTCCTCCCTCAGAGAAGTGGAAGCATCACGCTTTCTGTCCACCGTCTGCCATCACTTTGATGTAGAGCAGGACGGAAGAAAATAAGCAGGAAAAAAAGAAAAGTAGTAGGGAGGAGGGGTGGGAGGGGAGTAAAGTATGAAGTAGAGACAAGCGAGGACAAGAACAGAAGGAGGATAGAGACATGGGACAGAGATATGAGCAGAAAAACAGGTGAGGAAAAACATGGAGAGAAGAGAGGGATGAGGGCGAATGAGGAAAGGAAGAAAACCAAAGTTTGGAGGAAATGGAGAGAAAATTTGAAAAGGAAAAGGAGATGGAAGAGGAGAGCATTAAGGGGTGACAAGAAGAAATGAGAAGGGGACACAGGAGGAATATGGGGACTTGAGAAGAGAGGGAGCAGGATAGAAGGGTGAAGGAAGACAAACAATGGGAGAAGAAACCAGAAGGAGAGGAGGAAAGGAAAAGGGGTGGGGAGAGGAGGAAGTGGAGAGAAGAGGGGACAGTGAAAAGAAGAAGTGAGGAAGTGGAGACAACAACATGGAAGAGAAGGAGGAATAACAGGATGTAGAGGTGATGTAAAGGAATGAAAATGGAACAAAGAGGAGGGGAAAAAAGGGAGAAAAATAGAGGAGAGACTGAGAAGTAGGAAGGAGAAAAAGCAATTGAGAATATATGTTTCATTGTTCACTTGGTCATCTGTGAACTCTGTCAGACTGATGGATCCAGACAGGAGCAGATGTTCTGGACAGATTCTGGATTCTTGCAGTGCTCAACCCCAAAACAAAATCCTCTTAGAGCTGCAGGAATGTCAGTGTGACGGGAGAGAGGGCAGCAGTTTTTAATGGAGGTGATGTGCTACTTTTAAATGTGTGGGGGCAGAAACACACGGCCACAACGCTGCATGTGGAAGCGAAAGCAAACAAGCCCACATCAACAAATGCTGAAACGATATGCAGTAACTCTCACATGTATGTGGTGCTGGTGGTGCAGTGGTTGGAGCAGGTGGCCCCTGTACCGAGGCTACAAGTCCACTCGCACCACTCACAGGTTCAGCTCCCAGCCTATGACCCTTGCTGCATGTCTTCCCCCTGTCCAGCTACTGCCACTAGAGCCAAAAATGCTTTTTTTTTAAAACATACATTGTGGACCCAATTTATTTTATGCTTTACCTACTCAACTTTAGTTGTCTTTACTGAGCCAACCACAATGATGCTATCATGTCAGTTCAGGAGACATGATGGTTCAGAGAGTACAGACAGCTTAAGGCTTTTTTTTCTGATTCAGCAGCAGTTAGAACGTATATATTTAAGTTTTTGCCTGTTTAGTGGTGAGCAGCAATTCATCTTCTTCAGACCCACATCAGAATTTAACATGCTTACAGCTGTCATTCATATGTTATGAAAACATAATACAGACAAAGGTTTATGTATTATTAGGCAGCCCTGCTTAAAAAAATTAAATAAGTAAATAAAAATAAAAAAAAATAATAAAAAAATCAATACAGATTTAATTAGAAGCTCACAACTTCCTGCTCTAAGTGACACGACTGCTGCAACGGGAGAGTGTTCATCATTTACAGGATCACACTTTTGCAACAACTGCTTTCTTTCTTTTTTTTTATCTTGTTGAAATTGACAAATTCAATCTAAGTCTTGCTTTTGTTTGTCTCTCTTCCCAGTGGTGGTATTATATGTTCAAGGTCTGGGTACAAAAGAGTGGAGAGAGGTGAGTGAGGCATCTTTGAATCTTTCTTGTCATGGTCAGATTGACCCAACATTGGATGGCCGTCAATTATATGCTGCCAAGTTACGTGTAGTTTGTGAAGTATTCTAATTTCAAGAAATACATTTCTTTACTGAGAATATGACAGTTAAAACCCAGCCTTCTCTGAATGAATATGTGTCTTATATGTCTATGCCTTTTGTGTAAGATTTTATTATGGGCTCTTGTTCAGATAAAAACTGCAGAATATTTAAACATTTTCAGAAGAGTCTCATTGTTAAACCCTAAAAGATGGAAAGGCTGGCTCTGACAAGCATATCTCTGGTATGTGGGTGAAACTCACTGACAAAAATCAGAATAGAAAGTGATTGTATGGAGTTAGTCAGGAGCACGGCGCTGCTGTGTGACTTGGAAACGCTTTTATTTATCCTCTTCAGTGTCGAACCATCCATTAAATAGTTCAAAGACCACAAGGAGAGTGAATGGACCAGTGGAAGAATGACATCTTCCCAGACAAATCATCCTTAACTTTTCCTTGTCCAGGGCAAATTTATTTATAGAGGACAGCTCAAAGACGCTTGAGCTGTCCTCTATAAAGTCCAGAACTACAGAAAGTCTTACCCGACATGGAGCAAAACGTTGTGTGACATTCACACTGATTAGAGTATTAAAAGAATGTTGGAGAAAATAAAGTTTTAATCCTCTTTGTGAAGCCTGAGAAGTCAAACATAAGAAATTACTAACTTAGAAAACTATTTGAGACAGATGGGAGGTTGGTCCTGGAACAATGGGGCATGTGTAAATAAGAAGCTCTGCTCCATGCTCCAGTGTGTCTCATTCTTTATGTCTTGTTGTAATTTGCAGTTTGTGCCACCAAAGAAAATCAGTCTCACCTCAGTAGGTACGCTCACACACAAGCACACACACGTCGGCAATGTCCAATCAGCCTCCAAGGGAGGAGATGCTTTTAGCTGAGCTGTGTGCTTTTATACACTCACACTCAGACCCACAGAAGGGAAAGTGGTGGTCGATGCACCTAGAGAGCAGAAGGGATCATTTTGCAAGGAAACCACTTTGAGAGATCTTTGTAATCATGGCTCCTGTTGCTGAGTGACACATAGACGTGGTCCTGATGAAAGGGTAGTCTATTTTCAGCATTTTGATCCTGTGTTGGATAACGGTGGATGAAAGGACAAAGTTTTATGTTGGAAGACAAGAGGCCAAAAGGTTCCATAGTTATTAACTTTAACAGTTGTTTTGTTCTTAATCTGAAGTCATTTGGCCAGTTGTGGAGCTAAAATTAGCAAACGCAAAATTTGGCTCGTTTTGGGACTTAACGATTGTTAATATTTGGTTAATACACTGGATATTTTCTGTTACTTTTAGGGCAGAGTCTGTCCTGTTTTCTCACATGTTTTGTCTGCTTTGACTGCTTAAAGTTGCTGACTTGAGTCTTTCGTTGTTCAGGTAGAGCAATGAGCAGGAACAGATAACTCAAAACGTGACAGGTTGAGGTGCCATTCCCCAGCATGTGGCTTCATCAGATAAGGCAAGGGACACGCACCCATAAAAAACAAAAACTCCTCCTTTTTAACTATAAGTACGAGAAAATCAATGTTCTTTGTTAATTTTCTGGCATGCCTTGGTGGTGCCAGACGAATGCACCTTCGGCCGAAAAAGTATTCTGCATGACAAAATTGACATGTAATTCGGTTCTCTGATTCTTCTCTGATTCTTTCTTTGGAGAAGCAAACAGAATACAAATCCTAACATGATGATTTTCTTTCCTTTTTTTGTTTTCAACAATAGTGTTTCTTACAGCTATAATCACATAAATGAGGCTGGTCCAACAAACTCCTCCAAGGTGCCTCCCTCAGTTGTTGAGGTTTGGGTAATCATTTATAAGTGTGTATGGACAAACCAGGGCCTGAACGCTGCGTATGTCACTTTTCACGCTGATTGTGATACAAAAACTTGAAAATCAGATTTAATATATGGCTGATGGTGTGCTTCTTGATAATTCCAAAGTGAAAAACACTCAAAATTAATGATGTTGTTGCACCTTAAAAGTAAAAATAATGTCTTTCAAGCAGAAAGCACCATAGTGAAACTGTACAGCTGTTGCAAATCAGAAGAGATAATGCAGGAAAGCTGAGCATAAATGGAGGAAAAGCAAGCTACAGATTCACTATGAAATCTTGAAATGAAAACCTTTGCACTAACAACACTGTGATAAATATATCACCAAGAATCAGCTGCTTTTTTCCACAGCTGAGAAACTAAACGAACCTCCCCTGCTCCGTTAGCCCCTGATTTTATGTCTCAAAATAGGTGTCAGGAGTTGATGTAAGTTCATTTCAGTAATGACCTCAGCAGCCTAAGAGGAACCCCGTAAACTCTAATTCATTAAATCACAAACCTGCTGGTGTTAATGCAATTTATCATCAATATAGGCACACTTTTATAATGCAGGATGCATATCAATAACCTGGCAGTTCAGGTGAAATTTAGGTTTGATCTGCAGTCAAATAATGACATTAAGAGATGTTAGTATTAACCCAGTAGTCGTCACAACAACCCGCGGTACAACTTTAGTGACTGTTGTGGTTAATTTCAGAAAAAAAATGCACATGAATGCACATTACTGCCTTCTCACCATCTGGTGAGGTTGTATTCACAAAGAATGTAAGAATGGTCAGTTGAACTTACTATTATTATTATTATTACTATTATTGTTTTATGTGAACACAACAGTCGCAAAACTAAGCAAATCCATGCTATGGTATGAAATATTGGTCTTCATTAATGTGAAATTGCCATCTATCCTGTTTACTGGGCTGTATTTGGCTTAAAGAAGTCTGAACATACCATTTCCATAGTGCTTGTATTATTCACATGGAAGTTTTACTGGGGTTGGGTTGGGCCTGAGCATGTAAACATGTTGACTTAAAAGGATCAAATGTTAGGTTTGCGTGGAGGAGTACATATGCAGCTTTATCACTTAAGAAAGGATATGAAGCGCTTCTTTTTTCCTTTTGTATGTACATAACAGTTATTCTGGGGGTATTTTTAAATTCGTTTCCCCTGATGCCTCTGTCGCATTAGCGAGCCAAAGCCTTTTCTTTTCTGCTTTGGAATATTTGAGGCCCTTTGCCATTGACTACAGCAGCAAACAGAGACACATGGTGCGGATGAGAATGTATTTCCCATGGCTCTTTATTTTTAAACATCTAAACCGACTGTAGAGCAGAGGAGCTTTCTCCCAGCTCAGGGTGCCAGGTTGGAACGCAGCCACAGTTGGAGATCTTCCATATGCTTGGAGGTCCTTCTCATCTGCCCACTTTCTCCTCCTCCAGGGAGGACTGGACTGTGCTATCGCTGATCTGTTGGTGGGCAATATGGAAGCGGCAGCCTTCCTGCGACACGCATATTGTCCCTTGTTTGTGGTGTGTGGGTTGTTTGAACACGCTGGCAGATTTTGCTCAAGGCTCTTTGATGCAATTAGCAGAAATCAAATTTTCACACTAATTAGAAGAAAGAAATAATTACAGCTCTGCATGAGGCAAAAGAGAGAAAAAGGGGTACCCACCTCCTCTCAAAAAGATTTAGATGGTCACCTTTGACCTTTAGAGCGTCATGAACCCTTTAGAGGTCTCATGAGGTCAGAAACCAGACTTAATGATGCCACAGAGGAAGTAGGAGGGAACATACATGCATATACCAGATGTTGTGATGTCACCTTTTTCTTAACCACTTTCACAAACACCTCCCTTCCTATTGGAGCCCAGTGGGTGGAGCCGTCGACCGGAGCCAATGGGAGGTTGGGGGTGGCGTCGTTCTCTCCAGTTTGAATTGACTGCGTAACGCCGTGCATTCGTTGTGCAATCATCATGGCTGAGGTGTTTCTGGGATCGTTTCTTGTGCATAATGTTTTTGTAATCCTTTGGATGAAGACGAGTCCCCCCCGGTACAAACTGGTGCAAAGACCTGAGAATATAGGTACACCGTTTTGTCAAAGCCAATTAGCTAAATAAATCAATCAGTAAATAAACAATTACATATCAACGGACAACCAACTGCTATCAGGACAGCCGAGGCTTTCTGAATTGTTCACATCCTTCATGTTGGACACGTATCTGAGCAAATTGGTATTTAAATTTGGGTTACTTCTGTAACTACTTGGCTCGCTTGTTTCTTTCTTTTCGTATGAAGTTATGTATGCATGGGGGAGATCTCAGCTACAGTTATGTGAAACTAATCGGCTGCCACACCACTTGTCTTTATCGGTGTTGGCACTTGTTTGTTAGGCTGGCAGATAAGTAGCTACTCGTTCTACTTTCTCCATTTCAAACTTTTATCCTCTAAAAAACACAAGTCTGCATTTGTCAGAGACTGTCATTACTTAATTATATTATGTGTTTCTGAAAAGATTACAGAACTGGCCTGAGGAAAGCTCCTCAGAGACTCATGTACTCTGTTTTTCCAAAAGTATTAATCATCCATCCAAATCACCGAATGCAGGTGTTCCAGTCACTTCCATGGTCACAGGTGTATAAATCCAGCACCCAGGCATGCAGACTGCTTCTACAGACATCAGTGAAGGAATGGGTCGCTCTCAGGAGCTCCACCTGTGCAACAAGTCGAGCCGTGAAATTTCTTCTCAGTTAAATATTGTGCAGTTAGCTGTTAGTGGTATTGTAAAAAAGTGGAGGCGATTTGGAATGACAGCATCTCAGAAACGAAGTGGTAGGTTATGGAAACTCACAGAGCGAGGAGTGTAGCGCTTCATGTGGCCTTCAGGTTAGCTGGAGAACAGTGCGTAGAGAGCTTCATGGAAGCTGTCTTCACTGTAAAAGTCTTGTTTCTTCTTTATCCATCAAACATGTCCAAAAAAAAGGATTGGCCAAATCTTTCATTCTCAGCTCTGCTCCACATCCCATAAATTATCCTTCATGGTTGTCCCCAAGAGTTTGTTCAACTCAGGAAAAGCAATATTTTATATTTCTGTGAAAAGTTATCTGACAGCACTGCCTCTGTCTCTTTCTATGCTTCATTATCTTATGTCTGACTGGGACTGACTGCCAGTATAACCAGGGCCACGCTGCCATGCTAACCTTCTTTTTCAGCAACTTCAGGCAAATGACAGCAAAAACCATCCTACCCCCCATTTAGTCTGACATTTTCTGACCACTCTGACCACACTGTTGGTGTCACATGCACTTCTCTTTATCCGCCTGGCTGTTTTAGACAGTTGATCTCTTTCTCTTTCACTCTCCTCTCTTTCTCATTTGTGAGGATTAAGATCAACAAAGGTAAATTAGTTTTTGTTTTTACATTTAGATTATCACAAATTCTCGTTACAGCATGATTATAAAATGTAAATTTGTACTTATTTGCACATGCAGTGTGTGGAAGTCAGTACAAAAGAGAGTCTAAATGCAAATGTAAAGGCTCAAACAGGCTGTTAAAAAAAGGGAAAAAAACCTGTTTCAGTGACTAAGATGTGGCAGGCTGCTGCTAAACCATATCACAAACTGGCATTTGACCAGGTGAAAAAGGGCTGGACCATTATAACAAACAGTGTTAATGCAAGTACCATGAAATATGTACGAATTACAAATACGAGTTATACAGATATACAACAAAATTACAAAAATAAGCCTTTTCTGAGAAAAATAAAACAAAACAAGTCAGCACACTTTTGTTTTAAATGCGCCAGCAAGCAGCTATATTTACATTTATTTTTGTTATGGGTGATGTCTTAGAAAAGGAATTTTAACTGTTACCAGCTAACACCTAAAGGTGGTTGGTATGCAGCCAATAGCTGAAATTACAAAATGTCTTCATGTGCAGGAGGAAAGATGTTGCAGAGTATGATCAATCTGATGCTGGTGTTGATACTGGTGGTGTAACATGGATGGAGATCTCTTCAGACAGTGAGCTGAGATGTAGATCTTTCTTTTTCTTTTATATTTCCTTTCCCTCTCTTTCTGTAACGCAATAAGAAGTTTGACACATTTTTCATCATCGATTGGAGTAGAATGCACAGTGTTCCTCATGGTGCACTTGTGTTACCGATATGATATTAATCGTACCATAATAGGAATAAGTTTTACTGTCTTTACTGTTGTAAAAATCTGAAAATGAGACTGAACTTTACTTTTTTTTAATTGAAGTTGTCTGAGATCTTTATACAAACAAACTGAACTGAATTTCTCAAGTCTTTCTTCTTCCATCAACCTTAATCTGTCTCAGTGTGTTTGATATTTGCTTTAAGAGGTTTATTTTTAAATTAATCTTCTTGGGTTTATGCTCTATAAACTCAAGGCTGAAGGAGATGAGAAGAACAGTCGTTGAGAAAAGTAAGACGTACATCAACTGAAGACTTCTTTATACACTTGTGAAATTGCTGAGCACCATTGTTAAACTTTTTATACACTTAAGGTGTAATTGTTTGCCCTTGAAAAAAAATACAATTTTGTTTATCATAGAAAAGCAAAAAGAAGGAGATGTGAACTGTCAAATCAGGATCCATGTACGTGGATTCTCCTGAACCACGTGCACATGGCTTAAAGCGCAGGGTCAGAATGCCAACTTTCTTTGCTCTTTTCTCTGCAACTGCAGCTCTCCTGCTTCTTCTGCAGTGTTAGAACACAGAAAACATTACAAGAAGTGAAATGTACATGCTAGAAGAAATCCATCATAACACCTTAATTGTATTGTCTTATTTAAAATGAGGTCGGTAATAAGGTTACTGCTGTGCACGTCAGTGTATTCCTTGGTTTTGTGACCTATCTTTTTATCTTGGGTTTGTAAGGCCAGAATTGTTATTAAAGAGATGAATCTCTCCAAGGGAAGCATCCATCCCCTTTAAACAAAAGAAGAGCCCAATAAGTTGGAGAAAGCAACATGCTGGGCTTTAAATTTAGAGCTGCAGGTCTGTTACAGATACAATGTTTGTCTGGTTCCACAATATGTCCTTCTGTGTCGAGTCCAGTGAAAGACAGCAGCCCCCCGCAAACTGAGCAGTTCTGGGAACTGCCCAAAGCAGTATTGTTGTGTCCAGGGGCGTCGCCAGACGATTATCTGGGTGTTTCAGCCCAGGTAGCTAAAATAGTTGTTTAGCTTTTTAAAATTTTTTATTTCAATGTGCTTTCTATCCCTCGCAGCCTGTTAACATAAGGAATCCTGAACAGTACCTCTGATGAGGAGAAGCGGTGTGTGGCTGGGCTGGGGGTGGGTGGAGAGCAGTGGAGAGGGTCTGGTCTGATCAGTGGATCAGTGCTGTCCACTAGTGTTACCACTGTCAGTTAATGTTACTGGGTGGATCAGTGGAACGCTGCATTCACATGTACGCGTTGCGTGCGGCGCCTGTGTCGAGAGCCAGGTTATCTGGCGCTGATGTGCTGGAAGCCTCTGTCCGTCCCGGCAGGACCGTGCCATCTGGTCCGTCTAGGCATGCGTCACCCAGTCAGGTTGCAGCTAGGCTGAACGCTCTCGACAATGAAATCGTCGGAGGCGGGTCTGTAGCAGCTAATATAGCAGCTAATATGATAAGACTTTGCATTACAGGAAAACGGAGAAAAAAATAGTAATAGTGGTGTTTGTGGTCACACTGAGAGATTTCAGAAATAAAGCTTGGGAGGAAGTGGGGGAGTGGGTGAATCTGGTATGTGTTTGCGTGCCTGTGGACAGCAGTGATGTGCTGCTGATAGCTGCTACTACATCGAGTCGGTATAACAGCTATCAGGAGAGCCGACTGCTGGGTCTTCTGATAGCCATCACATCGAGTCTTTCTTTCATTCACCTCACTGGTTAGTTTTCCATGAAACATTGTTAGCCTGCCAGTAGTTAGCTGGTCAACACAGCAAATAACCCTCTTTCTGGATATTTCAGCAACAGTTTGACCAGTTTTTCTGGTCTCTCTCTCTGTGTGTGTGCAATTGAATTTTAACATCATTTTACTGTCTTTTTGGTAGCTATCTGGCATAGAACAACAACAAATGAACAGTCAGGCGATGGAGAGGGAGAAGGAAGATCAACAGGAGCAGGTGCAGAACGGAGATGAACTGCAATTGTTTGACTCAAGATGATGATGATGATGCTGATTTAAGGTTTTCAGGTTTTTACCTTCCTGACACAACCCTCCCTATTAGGCTTGGGACCAGCACTATGAATGACTGGGATAAGGGGGGGATTAAGGGTGCATTGGCATGTCCCGAAGCTGGAGGTTGATCTAACGATGTTCAGAATCAACCTTATCCCCTATTGCACTACCACCGCTGCACAGCATGCAGCACATTGGTCTCTAGGGTGGAAGGTTTCAGCTGTTCGCTCTGCAGATCATCATTTAGGCTTGTTACATGTGATCATAATGGCATTAGAGAGTCTGTCCATAATTAATGAGGCACAGCTGCATAAATCACACACTGCTCCCATCTGAATTTACATGGTGTTTATTTGTAGTTTATTTGCATTTGTATCCTGAAAGACACCATGCAGGGACCAGTTTGAGAAAGGAGGCTGAACAAACTCTTGAGTTAAAAAGAAAACTAAATCAACTCAGAGTCGACAAAACCTGACATGAGAAACTGAGTTTCTGGTTCTGATCTGGGATTTAGTTTGTTCTGTCAACTCTGATTATGCTGACTCTGACTTACTGCAAATGTGAAGAAATAAAATCAAGAGATCCTCCTGTTTTTCTTAAAGTCAGAGCTTTTATTGCAGTTAAGCTAAATTTGAGCACATCTTTCTGTAGACTAGTAACATGGCAGCAGCAGCGAAAGAAACACAGGTGATGTAGGAGAAATTACACAGTGAGTGAGTAATTTAAATATTTAATGACTGTTAAATTACGGTGTGAGTGGCAGGTGGTGGAATGTAGGTGTATCAAACCCTAGAATGGCTTCTCATGGAGGTGAAATTCTGCTTGTGAAAAAACTCTTGGAAGCAGTTGAAGATGAGCCATTAGAACGTAGTTCAGACAGGCAGCTGGATGTCAATCACTTCAGTAAGATTTTTTTTTTTCATTAAAGGGAAAATCATTCGAGGAGCTTCAGAGGGAATATGTGTGCCGTCAATTCATCTAATCCCTCTGGGAGATCCTAAAGGAGCGTTTCCTTTACTCCCACAGAGATGGGAGCAGGACGCTATTGAAAAATGTTATTGTAAATCATTAATGATGCCAGTTTGTTAATCATGTGGACTATAACAGAAACTGATTGACTCTTCTCTTAAGACTGTTGTGTTTGTGACTGTGATATACCAACTAAAAGAAATTAAAGGAACAAAACTGCTAATTTTTCTCACAGTTCCTCAAACCCTTCCCTTTCTTATAAGCTAATAAAATTAAATAAATAAATAAAACAAAGACATGGGCAAGTAAGGGCATACAATAGGTGGTTTTTGAAGTGCATGTGTAGAGAAGGTGATGTCAATAGAGCAGGTTACAACAGGACAAAAAATTATTTAGCCACCAGTTGTGCCAGTTCTCCCACTGAAATGAGTAATGCTCAAATTAAAATCTTTGGGGTAGGCTATGCCAGTATCTGTTCAGATCTTCAGTATTTCCAGATGCAAATGTGGCTCCATTCTAGTCAGTCCAGCCTCTTCAGTCAGTGAAAGGGTTAAGCTACCTCACTTTGTGAAACAGAAACCCCAATATTTCCCTCATTTTACGTTCAATATACTCAAAGTTTGAACAGAATCTGAACATAATATTTTTGTTTCCACAATTTTGTTTTGGAATGTGAACAGTTTTGCTCTGGTCAGGTCAGTAAAAACCAGGCAATTTTATTTATTTTTAGCTCAGTTGAAAAGTGTGTGATTGTGTGTTCACGCAGTTTTTTTTTTTTCTTCAAATAGACAAGTTGTCAGATCGAACTATGCAACAGAATTAAAAATGCCAACTTTATCCAATGACAAAATCAAGCGATTCTTGTTTGTAGCTCGAATGACTGTTATGAACGTGGGCCAAAATCAACAAATACCAGGGGTCTCATTCATAAAGCCATGTTCATCTCATACATAAAAATTCAGTTCATATCAGACTTGTAGATCTGCATAATGATGAAGAGTCAATCCTGCAGCATCATAGATGTGTTCCTGCAGTGAACCACATAAACACATACTTCCATATTCAAATATATTCTATACTTGTGGATAGCACTGATTGATGCGTTAATTGTGAAAATGTGTGTATCAATCAGTCTAATTCCTGAGTAAATGAGCAGTTTGGAGATGCTTGTGCGTAATCCTGCATAATGGATGCTGGCACTCCTGGAGGATTAGTGGATCAGGATGGAAAGAGTTTTCAGCGACCACCAAGATTTCCTAGCCCCTAATGATGACTGAATAATAGATCAGTGCTCTTGGATCTATGTGCTGAAGTGGGTCAAGTGTAAAACAGACCAACCTGCTGGTACTCGGTATCCTGGAGCATGTACAGGTGTTGACTGCTCTCAGGTTTCTGGCTTCTGGACTCTTTCCAACAGGAATTAACCCGAGAGGTATGTGTTTGATATGATTAACTATATGTAATGTTAAAATGGATGACATTTTTAACATAATCAGTCGGAACATCCACTTTCCTTATGGTAATGTTCAGTTTCACAAATGTATTCGCTGCACATGACTGTAGTCACGTTGCAAAAAGAGCTCTGAAGATGTGAAGATGGATTTGTGTATGTGAACCCTAAAAATGTGCGTATGATCAAGTTATTAGTGACTCAAACATGGTTCAAAACTAATGTAGTGTCCAGGGTCCACACACACAACAGACAGGAGCTGGTGTGATGTCTGCAGCAAAGTTGTTACTTTTAACATATGAGTCAATGGAGATTTGCACTGTTTTGGAGCCAGCTCCTAGTGGTCAGTCGACTGTAACAAAATGTACATGAACTTCAACCTGGAAGCAGATTTATTATCCTCGTACAAATACGCACAGGTGCCGTTCATCATGCTTACGCACTTTTCCATACTCAAGAGCGTTTGCTGAGTCTGACCTGGCGCGTTCGTATGAGACCTGCGGAAAAAAGTGAGAAAAAATTTAGAATAAGGATACAAAAATATTCTTGCATGAGCCCCATTGTTGGTTTTGGGGTGGTTGTTGTTTTTCTCTGTGTTCTGTGTTTTGTCACTTATACCTCTACCTTACTTCAAATTAGTGTGTTAAACTGAACACAACCATGACTACATCTGCTCAGACCCATTGTGAGTGATAATTCTCTGAGGGATTTGAAAGCAGAGAAAACCTGGCCGATAAGATGTAAAATTTTCTTAAATGAGGAAATGTTTCATTTACTTATAGCAGCCACTGTAAACGGGGAGTTAAAATAAAGGTAACTGAGTCGATTTGTCTTTCGACAGGAGTGTATATGTATGTATATGTGTATATGTTATACTGACTTGGTGTTGTGTGAGAAACAAACTTCTAGAAATACTACTACATTGAACATGCCATATTGATCAACGTGTTGCTTACTTTCTTTTTCTCGCTTCTCTGCCAGTTTGGTCGGACTGAAGTGATCGATAATACGCTGAATCCTGACTTCGTGAGGAAGTTTGTCCTTGATTTCTTTTTCGAAGAGAAGCAGAACCTTCGCTTTGATGTGTAAGTAGGAACATCTCCACCTTTGCTCTCATTTTGTCATTTTATAGCAGGTTTAGTACATCATTTGAAAGCCTTAGTAGCCCCATGGTTTGGTGGAGCATCGACCATCGGACACTTTGGTCCACGAACTTGTTATGATTTATACTTCTATGTCAAAGTGAAGCTGTAAATTACAATAAGACAATAAGACACAAGTATAAACCTCACATGTGTAACTGCTGCTGCAGGAGCTTAAAAGGCTCCAGGCTTAAAATAAGAAAAATGCTGAGACTTAAGTTGTATTGTGTTAAACTTCATTTAAGCTGGCCTCATGCTGACCAACGACATTTACCTGAGGAAGAACTTTCAAAGTCAAGTCATTTCAAATAACAGGCCAGTGTGTAAGATTTTTCTTCTCTCAAACTGTAAAAAAAGAAAAGGAAAAAGAAAAAAAGAAACAGACCCTGCTTGGTTCTTCTCGTTTCTGCACTGACCTCAAGCAAAGTGATTAAGCTAAAAGTGACTCAACACTCTGAAGTCTTCATCTCTGTTTTTAATTTTACAAAGAAGATTAACGGAAGTCAGGAAGAAAGATCACTATGACACAAACTGCTGCTAAAATATATCAGAAGCTGGATTTCGGAGTTGTTGCTGATACCTGCCTGGATGCTCCTGTCCCTTCATGGTCTGGAGCACATGGTGCCCATCTGAGAAGGTCCAACACAGATGCCTCTGAGCCCAGACATGTTGACGCCGCCTGTAAATGACCACCCAGTGGATTGGAGGTCAGGGGTGTCCAGCTTGCATCCTTGCTCTTGGTACACAGGAAGCTCATGAATCATTTGACATGCAGAGATTTGGATTTGACTTCTATAATGGACCAGCTCCTTCTTATCTGTCAGAGCTTTACACATCCACAAACCTACAAGAGCTCTGTGGTCTACCAGACACCTGCTCTTAGATGCTCCATGATCAAGAGTCAAAAACAAAGATGGTGGAACTTTCTCAGTGGCAGCCCCAAAGTTGTGGAATGATTTAGCTCTTTATATTTGCTCTGCTCAGACCCTTGAGATTTGTTTAAATCACTGCTAAACATATTTTCTCCTCCTTAGGCCTTAGGCTTGATTTCTTTTAAAGCTTTTATTGTGTTTTTTATGTTTTATTATTGCTTTTATTATGATTTTTTGGTTGGTTTTTGGTTGTAAAGCTCTTTGGTCAACCTTGTTTTTTAAATGTGCTATATAAAGAATTTGACCTTTGACATGCAGAGAAAGAAAAACTATGCAAATCCCTTCCAATCATTTGAAGGACATTTTAACAATTTATTTTTCCCTCACACCTTTGTTGACAGAATGAAGATTCTCAGCCCAGTTTCTGGAATATGTTAACATGACATACTCCAAATGCAAAAAGCAGTGAAACAAATGTCTATCAAACAATCAAATTAGATTTTTGAAAAAGGGGAGAGACAGTAAGGGAAAATATTTGAGATTGTGTGTTTAAAAGTCTGAAAAAGAAAATGTTACAGGACTGTTTCCCTGTCATGTCACAGAGATGGTGCTTCTTCAGCGGGAGTCTAAATTATCGTCAAAATCTTGATTTCTGGGAGGAACAGAAAAAGAGACAAAGGGAAAGAACACAGGAGACTAACAGAGAAACACCAAACATGAAACAAAGCTTTCAATGTGAAGTCTCCCACTGTGGAGACGAAGGACAGGCAACAGCATACGGGGGTGTGAGGGTGTATCAGCGTTGGATTGTTAGCACCTGTTTTTCCTCGCTTTGGACACAGGACCAGTCCTCTGCAGGTTCAGATGGGAGACCCAACAGGCGGGACTGCCCATCGCACCTGTCCCATCAAGTCGAGCTGCTCCTTGACAGCGGAAACTGCCTGCTGGGTGTTTATCTTCATGCAGTCTTAAGATTTATAATGTATGTATGTTTTTCAGCCAATACTGAGACACTTAACATCTCAGTGTTTGTTCTTGGTCAGTCCTATTTGTTTCTTTTGATCGCTGTCTTTTAGAAAAGTGATGAATTACTTTTTTTTCTTTCTTTTTTCTTTTCTTTCTTTTTTTTTTTTTTAAAAAAAGACCAAAGGGGTGGGAGGTGTGTTTCCAGGATGACAACTTCTGGAGGCAGCTGTGGTTTCCCTGATACGGGGTCATGAGAGGGAATTTCAATAAAAACAGGCATCCAAGTCGAGATTATGAATAATTAAACTCCTACCTTTGCAGACAAGATATTTTTAGACCACTGAATCACAGTAGATGGTTATTGAGCACATGTATGAAGTCCTTTGAGAATTAAGCTGCAAAACTGTGACAGGGAAAGCAGAAAAGATGACGAAAAGTCTCTTAATACAGTCTGTGGTCAGAATTGATTAATTTCAAGTTCAGATTTGTCTTTTGATGTTCTTTCATTTTCATGAATCTTAATGTAGGTTGTGTTTATATCTCATAACATTTTGGCATTGAGCCATAGCAACTCACTCGTCTCCATCTAACCCAGGAGTGCCAAACTCTATTTATTCCTGGGCCACATCATCACCATGGTTACCGTTAAAGGACCGTTTATTATTTATTTTCTCAACCAGCTATGTTGTCAGATTTCCCCGCTCATTAATGGACACAAAGTTAATTTTTGTCATAAAATCTCAAATATCACAAAATTCAAAGCCTTTATCATTAAAATTGAGGTTTTTGTACTAAAATATTTTTTTCTTATATATTCACTAATTTAAAGAAAAATTTAATTTTTTGCAATATATAACATCTTTTTTTCATTAAAAAGTCAACTTTCTCAGAAAATTGTTATCTTTATTATTCAATTGGGACTTTAATTACCTTAATTAAAAAAAAAAAAACTGTTATATCTCAAATTGTTTTTAAAAAGTTTCCTGTTTTTGTGAAAAAAAAAAAAAAAAAAAGAAGCAAATTGGTGTTGAATTGCAGACTCTGAGAGATGAAGACATTTTATCAAGACAACAACCCAAGACATTTTATTGTACAAATGTCGTAAAGTTGTGACTTTTTAACTTCAAATTAGGGATGGCATGGTGTGAGTGCTGTATGAATGCGTGTGTGGATTGTGTCATGATGTTCTATGTCAATCATTTACCATTTATGATGTTGACAAATTCAGGCACCTGCTACATTATGGAAAAACAGCTTTAGTGGTTGTTGTTATCTGTCTCTACATTGTAGAAAGTTATACTTACATGGCTAACAAATAATTCAGCTTTTACTGTATTCAAATCGATTTCTCTCTTTGTACTTGGTGTCAGAACATCATACGATCCCAAATCAGAAAACTTTTATGAAGATGGAAAAATGCAAAACCTGAAAGGTTAATTCTTCATTTCAGTTCTGTTGTATACAGGAGAGACTCTTAATGGAAGGAAACATCTGTTGTGTGTGATGGAAATAGTTTGTGTCCAGAAGCTGCCACATCTGATACAAAATAATTGTTGATGGGGCACCAAGTACATCGCTGTTATGTACTGTAAGTATAAGAAAGACACATAAGTCAGAACACAAAACTGTTCAGAAAACAAATGCCGCTGACACATGCTGGAGTTTCTGGATCAGCTGTCGATCTAACCAAAAGCCAAATCTTGTCCTGTTGAAAATCTAAAGGTATAAAAGTGTTTTAACGCTTCTGATACTGTACCAGCACCACTATCTACACCTGCTACTGCACCAGCACTACTATCTACACCTGCTACTGTACCAGCACCACCATCTACACCTGCTACTGCACCAGCACCACTATCTACACCTGCTACTGTACCAGCACCACCATTTACACCTGCTATTGTACCAGCACCACCATCTACAGCTGCAACGGTACCAGCACCACCATCTACAGCTGCAACTGTACCAGCACCACCATCTACAGCTGCTACTGTACCAGCACCAACACCTACACCTGCTACTGTACCAGCACCACCATCTACAGCTGCTATTGTACCAGCACCACCACCTACACCTGCTACTGTACCAGCACCACCATTTACACCTGCTATTGTACCAGCACCACCACCTACACCTGCTACTGTACCAGCACCACCATCTACAGCTGCTACTGTACCAGCACCACCACCTACAGCTGCTACTGTACCAGCGCCACCATCTACAGCTGCTACGGTACCAGCACCACCATCCACACCTGCCACGGTAACAAAGCCACCGTCTACAGCTGCTATTGTACCAGCACCACCACCTACAGCTGCTACTGTACCAGCACCACCACCTACAGCTGCTACTGTACCAGCGCCACCATCTACAGCTGCTACTGTACCAGCACCACCATCTACAGCTGCTACTGTACCAACACCACCATCTACAGCTGCTATTGTACTACCAGCACCACTGTCTACAGCTGCTACGCTACCAGCACCACTGTCTACAGCTGCTACTGCCAACACTTGTGCTGCTGAAATACTGAGTGTCTCGTGTTTCTATACAGCCTGAGAATGTTTCCATTGAATATTTTGGTTCAGCTAAGTGAATATTGAAAGCAACAGGGGAAACCTGAGTACCATAAAAATGGTTTCCACAGGGTGGCAATATTGGTACTTGGGGCATTGTGTGATTTGTAAACTTTCGGTTTTAAAAATGACTATAAACTTTCACGGGAGGCACTGATGTAGTCTGAGGAAGGAAATGTAAAGAATATCGACAAGCTGAATCTCACAGGAAATTCCAGCCTATGTTCTGCCCATTTGGCGAGGAACTGATGAATGCTGACTGTGACATGAGTGGTGATCCTATCTACTTTTACTGGAAGAAGTGGAGGAAGCCAAAGCAGAGAGGAACAAGTGTCGGCAAAGCCCTGGAGGACATGAGAGTTCTTCCCCCTCACACTAAATATTTTGCAGTAGTTGCTCCTGTTGTCACATATTCTTGACAGGAATACTTCCACAGACTTCTGCATTATGAAAACAGGGACATGTGAACATGGACCTAGGGACTGCTCTCCAGATAGGATAAATAAGCCATAGACAAAGCCCCGCCCACAACCTACCTTCTCTTATTTCTGACTTGTTACCGCTGTACAGACAGGATTTTAGTTGGCAGGCACTCTTATTAATTTTACTATTTGTTTTTAAGTTTGTATTTTTACTATTTGTTTTAACCAGTGCATCTAATGTACCCTTTTTGTATTTTTAGTATTAGCTGCATCTTCCATGTGAAGCACTTTGTTACGTATATCTGTGAATTTACTCAATTACTTACTGTCAACAGAAGGTGAAACTCCAAATGGATGTGCAAAGATCTTTGTGTATGAATTAAAAGTAAGAGCTTCCATGTCTAAGGACTTTAGAAAAATGGAATGATTGAGGAAGATTAATTAGGATGTCAATTCAGAGGCATGAAGTTCAAAGAAATTGTTGCGTCCCATGGATTGTGTTGTGTACTGCAGCCAGGGGACCTGCCCCAGCTGTGGCTGGTTGGGGCTAATCAGCTGGGCTGCTTTATAAAAGGAGGAGGACACCACTCTGGTGCCAGTTGGACAGATATAGTTGGTGTAAAATCATGCAGTAACTTCCAGTAGAGTGTGTGACTTTAGGTTGGAAGAAAACCCTTATTGTTTTTTGGTTGTTTTTGTTAATCATTGTGCTGTGGTTTCAGGTCTGGTTTCTGGTCTTTGTTTGGGTTTTGTCTCATTGTTAGTTCTTTTGTTTTTTTCTTACCTAAATAAACAACTCCTTGTTGTTACCTGTCACTTCTCCTTGTTTCATTTCCTCAAACCTGGGTCACATTCTTGTTACCTTGTAACAAAAATAAAGATGGTGACATGCCTTGGTTTGAGGGAGCCTAAGAGATACTGTATGTGGTCTTTTGCCACTGAAGCAGCATGAAGAAAGCAGAAGGCTCACTGCTTTCATTTCAAATGATGCTCTGTATCAATACTCCAGAGCTCCTTATGTGCCTGCAGCACTTCAGAATATGATGACATTGATTCTCGGGGTCTCAGAGGGGCGCTGTGCTACCTCAGTGACGTAATCTATGGTTCCTCAGAAGTTGCAGAAAACTCAATGTTGCAAAACGTCAAAGTCAAAAGTCAAAGTTGAAAAATACCAAATCCATCAACTTTCTTGGCTCAAGAAAACAAGCTATATTGCTGCAGTCCAGTATACAGTTTGAACTGTAGAGTGAGAAATATGCACAACCACTCGAACCTTTATCTGACAAATGCTATTTTAACTCCAAAACATCTCAGGTCTATGTTGACAAAGTAGAGATTCTCATCCATCTTTGCTCCTGAAAGATTTGGTCTTTCATTGGTACTCATTTTATACCCAATCATCATGAAAATTACCCATTTCACTTTTTTCACCTATATTACCAGCATCAGATTGCTCCTGTATGACCTCAAAAGAAGTTACCTCTTCTTTAACATTTAGTTGAGCATTTAGCTAATTTCTTTGTTAGTTTTCTTTTTTACTTTTATTTTTTGGTTTAGATTTAAAAATGATGAACAAGAAGATCGATGCCAGCTTTAATTTGTGATTTCTCAGATTGCCTATGGAAGCGTGAGGAATCATTTTACCTTATGCCTGCCAGATATGGACCTTGATAGGGCAGGATATTATATCTATAGTCCTCGAGCAGATTTAAAAAGATATGGTGAAATATTTGTAAACAGACATTAAAAAAATTAGATATCAATATTAAGGAAGAAAGCTGTATGCCTCAACAACTAAACCTAGTGTAAGATTACCAGACTCAGCAGGTCACAAATAATTCAAACTTAAAGAAGGAAAATGTTCCATCACATGAAAAACGCAGGTGTTTCAGGACTTGATGTTTCTAAAACATTGGAAATAAAACTATATTTTGTTTATTTAATGTAGTGTGCACTGTACACTGCAATAGCCTTTTCCAGGGTTTGATTGTGACTAAAAAGGTGTTTGACTATAATCCAAGCTGAAAATATAATTATCACTCCAGTTCATAGGAGTTCAAATTCATAGGAGTGTCTAGAGCACATTTAAGATAAGCACCTTAAATGTGGATAAATCGCTTCCATTATTACCAGCTGTGCTGGAAGGGATAACTTAAGTAACTGAGGAGTGCTATTTTTTTCTTTTAAAAACAAATATTGGTTAAGAAAGAGGAAAAAATGAATTGCTTCTGTTGCCTGTGGCCACCTATATTTAGCCATAATTAACATTTGCATTCAAAAAGGGTAGCTTCCTTTATATTCAAGAAAATGTTGCAGATTTTGCAAACAAATCTGCCACCTATCACGTATTAGGCATGAGAGTCACACAATTAGCACCTTCGCAGTCCAATCTCACATATTCAAGTGATGCATGCTGACCAACCATTAACACATCACCGGTTCCCATACGTACTCGTAGACACTTAGAAGACATCAGAGTTCCAACTAAAACTCTTCAGCTCATTTTTCTGTCTCTCAAAAATGTTTCACCGCTGTGATTAACAGCTGGACTGAAGCACAGGCAGTCACATCGTCTGACAGCTGTCATCATCTCCCAAACCCCCACCCACCCCTTTTCTCAGTCTGGTTCTGCAGGTCTTTTCCTGTTGAGGCAGCTCTTCCCGAGTGTATGTGTAAGAAAAATATGTTTACCACAAATTTGAAAATTGTATGTATGTTAAAAACCCAGACAAGGCTGGCCGTTGGAGTTTAGCCTGCTGCACAGACGAGGGATTTTGTGGGGGACGTTGCAGATGGTCCAAACTGACCTGAATTAAAATCAATCCTCCAGCTCACCTCACTTTCACGTTCTTGACAGGTGTCCTGGTAATGTCCAACTAGCAAAAGTTTATAGGGCACAGATCTTGACAAGAGATCCCCGCTGACATCTAGGATAGGCCCCAGTAGGTCCCTGTGGTCCTGACCAGGATGGAGGTGGGTTTTGCATAAGTGGGCAGATATTTATTCATTTTGCTTTTGCTCAGGCATACCCCAGGCCTTTATGAAACCATCACCATTGTTTTTATGAATGGAAATGAATATTTGTGAATAAAATGTAAATAAAAAAACAACAACAACAAAGAATAAGATATACACATATATGTATAAGTGTATTTATATGTACATATATGTATAAATTAGAATTTTACAACTGTAATTGTTGTAATTTTATGTCAAAATGTTCCAAAAAGTTTTTTTTTCCAACAAAATAAATTACAATTTTAACATCTGTAAAATAAACAAAAAGATGAAAAGTCTCGTTCATTCAAAATTTGCAGTTTTACGGCAAAATGAGCTTTTTTACTAAAAAGGTCAACATATTTTAAAATTTTTGATTCCATAAGAAAAGAAATCTGTAATTTTAGTACAAAAGCCTCAATTTTATGATAAAGGTCCCAAATTTTGTGAAATCTGAGATTTTATGATAAAAAGTCCCCCTTTTTTTCCTCTTTGCTTCTATAATCTTTAGTCTTTATATGTAATAGCATTTTGTTCCAGTATACCCCACTTTACCTCTATAATCTTTGGTCTTCTTAAAGAATGATGCAACAGCTGTTGATCGATGTGACTGATTTATTAAAGGTTATTTTCTTTGTGAAGTTTAAATGATCCAGGTGCGCTAGTATTGTCTGGTCTGTTTTGTTGCGATTTTATTGCACGTGATTTCTGGCTATAATCATGCCTTTGTTCTTTCTATTTATGCCGTTGTAATGATGGTATTTGGTCTGCACGGCTAAATTCTCTGGAGTGTTGCTAGGGGACAAGGGTCATGCCTGTCAGCCTCACTCACCTTGTAGACTCTGAAAGCAGCTCAGCAGGCTGAAAAGCTTCCTGAAGCCAGAACAAGGGCATGAATAGATGACATTTGGCCTCCTCCAATAGCATTTCCAGTGCCCGAACCACCTGAGGGTCATCCCAGACGGGGCCTGCCATATAACTGTTGTCTGCACAGTTCTGCACAATGTGGTGTTTTTGAGGAAAGAAAGACTTCTGAGTGACCCAGAGGCTGGCTGGGAAAATTGATAAGTTTTATTCTAGAAATTGCAAATGATTTTTGTAAATTTTCTTCACACCATTTGAATCCATGTGTGTCGCGCTTAATGTGCATGTTTTTTTTTTTTTTGGACTGTAGTAGAGAAAAGGGAGAAAAAAAAATCACAGAATATAGTGTGCATTAAAATCACAAAAAACACCATCTCTTTGTCCCATTGTCTGTGTCCTCTTCATTTAGCGCATGAGTTGTCTATAATGCAGATTTCCTTTCATTAATGTCAGTGTTTTTGTCAAGTCACCAAACATCAAGTCAAAATACAGTCTTGAGTCCCCAGTATTCAAGTCTGAGTCGAGTCCAAGTCATGTAAGAACATACAGTCAAGTCCAAGTTATTACAGAAAATTCAGAGTCAAGTCCAGGTTGAGTCCACTGTTGATCTGAAAATTAGTTTGATACAAACGACACATCTGTCAGCTTTTTAAACATGCGCACAGTCTTTAAAACACCTTTTAAGCATTTGTGTCCACACCAGTGGCGGCTGCTGATTTTATAAACAGAGGAAGCCCATTTTACGCGTTCAGGGTTAGAGTGGTTCATGTCATCCCAAAGCTGAAGATAGCAAAGTTAAAAAGAATTAGTAATAACATAACTGTGTATGCCAGCCAATCTGGTCCCAGTCTGGTTCACACTGATAAGCCAACTAAAACAGTGATAGCCTCTGACCACAGTCCAGCACTTAACAGTACCAGAAATGGTCAGTCTGAGTCAGTCTAGGCAAGACAT
>JBAMYA010060576.1:0-28211 GCA_037176975.1 Arrhamphus sclerolepis | reverse complement strand
ACAGACTGGCAAACATTTGCAAAAATACACCCAGAAAAAAAAAAAAAATAGCCGACACGCAAACACACACACACAAGCACACAGAAGCTGATTGATCGGCTCAGCAGGTGAGGAGACAGGCTGCCAATAAGGATAAGTCAACACAGAGCCTGAAAGTCCAGACCTTAGAACAGAACCCACATATGTTAGCCCAATTACACTGGACAGCTTATTGTAGCTGCGTGTGAACCTGACACAAAAGAACCGAGTCTGATCTGTGACAGCTCAGTGATGCTTGACTGAAGACCACCTCAAAAAGAAACTAAAACCCCCACTGACACATGGGTTTAACAAAATCAGCGCTGATAAAGGAAACCTCATCTCCACTGCACGCTTTGGTCTGAAAATCCCAACCAAAAGCAATAAAAAAACACATAAAACATTTCTGCTGCACCAAATTATCCTAATCTTGATTAATGGCTTTTTGTGACTAGGGTATTACAGAGCGGATAAATAGGAACATTGTTATGTGATATAATTAATCCATATCAATGAATGAGATTTTGTTAGTCAGCCATTTTTCATCAAAGCACAAATGAAGCACAAATAGCAAATCAATTACTTCATTGACATTAACAATGAAAAACACACAAGAACTAATACCTTTTTCTTTCCATTGTCTTGAAAGAAAAATTACAGATGTTCTTAAGTGATGGTCTACATCCAGTTTGCTAGTCTGATTCTATTCAGGCAGGAAAGAACATTGCAGTTCTCTAGTAGCATCTGGATCCTCCACTCGAGTGTCCTACGGCTCGGATTATTTTAGCACCATTCCAGGTCGGCTAACTGGACCATCAGACGCCATTACTTCAGGCCGCAAGGCTCGTCTGACCTGCGGGCTACCGCAACCAACAGCCGAGGGTCTGAGCATAGAGTCGGCATAAATGTAAAGTAATATTAGTTGGATTTATGGAGTAAAGGACAATCAGACAGACGAGATGAAAAAGCTCACTGCCAGTGACTGAGGGGAGGTGGGCCTGTTCTGCTGGATTCCAGGCCTTCTCCTTCTGCCCATTTTCACATTAACTGGGGTTGTGCAGCAGCAGTTCTACAACATGGCTCAAAATCACTCTTCAGAAAAACTTATAGACAGTGTCACAGGGGATTTGCCCCGTTCTCTTTATAAAGTCTATGCTCATATGTCTATCAGTTTAAGACTGGCATTATATTTGTCTTTCATTTTTATGTCATGCGCACAAAGCACAGCGTCAATGGGCTGTAAAACACCAGTTTTTATTTGCTGTGGTCCAGACACGTCCCTGCATTTAAATTTCATTAAAAATTAATAGATTTCCTCACAGCTTGGTCTTAAAAAGTATTTTTCTCTCTCGGACTTCTGCAATAAAAATCTGCTGCAGAACATTTCCTGTTTTTCGAGCACCTTGAGGAAATAATCATCATATTTACTAAAATGCACCTCTGTCAAGGTCTTGTAGAGAGGACAATAAAACAAAACCTAATTTTCAATTTAACCTAACTCAGCCAATAAACAAAAATCTGTCCTCCTCCAGCATGGAATTACACCTTCTGGTCTTTGGGGATAACATGACCTTAGAGTCTTTGCTTATGTCATTTTTCAGCTGATTATTTTTTTTTTTTATGTACAGAGAAGGCATTATGCTCCCAGGGCCAGATTTACTAAGCTGAACAAATTAGCATAAGGCTACTGCACAGAAGATGCTAAGAAGGAGGCAGTTCTGCTGATGAGCTACTGACAAAGTGCTGTGAACCAAAGATAAGCTGAAAGCAGTGAAAGTTTGCATGGAGTTACATCTGTATTTAAAGATCTTGTGTTGTGGAACATGTCACTCCCTTGCTTGTCCTTTGGTATGTTTCTTTATGTTGCTTGCATTAAATACTCCTAAAAATAAATTGCATCCATGGATGGAAACAAACCAATGTGCTTTATTTACAAATAACACAATAAGAAAACAATGCAGGATTTTGTGTGCATTTGCCACATGAAGCTGTAAACTCTGTGTTTAGTGTCGTGTTAGTTCCTGCAAAAGAAAAGTCTACGCTTAATGCCATACCTCAAGTCATTTGAGTCTTCAGACTTTTGTCCCTGTTTTGTTTCACACCATATGATTTTAAAGAGACTATCTCTTTGTGGGTCTCAGTTAGATTTCTTTTTGTGCGTGTGTTCACACCAGATTAAAGAAACGTGGGAAAGAAATTAGTGTATTTTAATTAATTCTCATTTCCGATCATTAAGGACCATGTTTGACTTAAAGCTCAAAGTGAGCTTTAAAATAAGTAAATGAACCATATAAATAATAAATAATGAACCCTATAATAAGGTTAATTATAATAATGATAATGATGATAATAATAATGATAATGTGTTGTAGGAACAAACATCTAGAAGTTACCACTTATCACCAACTAACCACAGGCCGCCTCCATCCTCTAGTTTCTGTCAATTTCAGAATACGAAGGCATGTGAACATAAACCCTCCAGGCCTGAAATCCTTTCAGGACGTCTTGGAGGGACTCCAGGCTGTTTGGGGACGTTATATACGTCTGCACTCATCCCAACAGTGACCCCAGGAACAGGGACAATGCCGGGGAAAATGCTGACAATGACACTTCAGCTGCAGAAACTGGTACGTTGAAAATTACTGCAGAATAAAAAAAAACAAAAAACTGAAGGCTTGCAAGAAGTTCAGGTGCATTGGGATGTGGAACTTTTCTTTGTGCTTACGTCCCCATTTTCACATTCCCCATCTGGTTTGGTTTTATTTATTATAGATGAGCCAGTTTCAGTTTTGTTAATGAATACATTATCATTATTAGTGATATCATCACCCTGTTATTTTTAATCAGCCAGAAAAATCCCCTTCAGGCACTAAATTAGATGTTTTTTTTAAATGCCACAACTGTCCAGACAACAAAAAAGCATGTCTTTGGTTCCCATTTCACCTCAACTGACAGCACTAACTCAGGACGACAATGGCTATTCAAACTCATCCACATGTCCACCAGACATGGTTCACAGCAACATTTTCTTGGGGCCTTTTGGCCAAACCTGACCCTCACCACACTTGCCATAACACTGTTCAAAGTCGGGGTCACCATGACATCTGGGCCAATTCCAGCCCATACAGAAAATGTCTTGAAATTAGGCCAAGCTGATGACCTCTGGCCCATGTCCAGTCCACTGACTGTAAAATTCTGGACAAACTATCCGCTCACATGACCCATTGATGTGTATAGAATCCATTTTTCCTCAAACCACACTGTGGATGTTAACGCAAGGCTTTGACGATGTTACCAAGGAATTTATGCCTGTAAATTATAGTAAAACAGACTTTGCTTTTCCCATCCAAATGCACTACAAATAAATATAAAAACAGACGTCAAACCGTGATTTAAAAATTACTACAGGTCCTCAGGCTATGCTAGGCAAGTGCAAATAGGGCATAAGATGTACATAAGTAAGCTTCCAACTCCAGAGACCCTCTGAAATGGCCCAAAGCCGAGACAATGAACTGGAAGCTCGGGTGACACAAAGTTTTCCATTTTATCAAACAGCAAAAATAAATTCAGTAAACAGCCTAAATACTAAAAGCCCCACATAATTCTGTCATATCCACTGAAATGCACAGAGCACATCATTAACTAAATGAACCAAATACGGAACAAAGCAGGACTAGAATGAAGTCATCAAGGAGGTGGAGGTACAGTTGTGTATTTCAGATTAACTCAATAATATACATGCACAATAAAGATGGCACTAATAAAGATAATCTGATTAGAACAAATCCTCCAGATATGCAAAAGAAGGAAGAAAAAGCTCCTCTCCAACTATAATCTTCCCTTAAACTAGAGAAATGCTTCATTCAGATGATATGAAGCGCTCAGTAGATTGGAGAGGTGGAAAACAGTGATTTCTCATCTCGTTACAGGCGTGAAAAGATTCCTGATCTCCAGAAAGGAATCATGCAGGTAACTGACGTCAAATGTTGGATTTCTTTCAGCCGGATGAACTCCCCGCCTCCGTTTATGTCCTCTGCCCTCTTCCTAGGTCCTAGACTGATAGAACTCTAACTTGCTCCTGAACAGAAGGAGCGTTTCTGTCGTGATTTCAATAATTCATCAGTCTTCACCTCAACCTTAATTTCATATTAAGTAATAACCTTAATAAGATAATGGCATAAAACACAATGAACACAACGCAACGTGAAAATGAGCAACAGAGACTGATCTGAAAATCACCACCCCACCTTGAAACACACACCCTTTACATTTTTGGCAGCTTTGGCCAGCTCTGTTGAAAGTCTGCAACAGCTTTCAGCCACTGAAGCTTCTGATCAAAGCGTGACTTCAACATTGCAGACGTGTTTTAAAGATCACAGTTGTTTTCTTCTCTTTTTGATTGTCTCACTTGTTCCTTTTGAAAAATGTTTCCAGACAGTGTACAGTAGTTGCTAACTATTAAGCAACATTGATTCCCTTGAGGGCTTTTTATTTATTTTTTTCCGTGATGATTACAGGTTGCTCAGTACTCGTATTGTCTATTGCTGCTTGGCTCATGATCACAGGAAATGGCAGTCTCAGGGGAGACATCACTTAATGAGTCAGAAAAATGTCGCATTACATTAATAATGCTGCACTCTTGCATAAAAATTCATTTAAAACACAGAAAGGAAAGAACAAAAAAAAACAGTCCACAGGACTACTGCATTACATCACATCTTCATAAATTTGAATACTTTAGTTTTGTAGAGGTTTTAAGGCCTTGCAGACTTTACTCTTAATGTATAATACCTCCAAAACATCCAGTCACATTCAGGACTCTGATCTATGATACCTGCAGGCACTCAAATTTAAATGCTAATGCTTTTAGTCTGAGCCAGCTGACAACAATCTTAACTGGCGGGCCAACTGGCTGCAATACCCAGCACAAGTTTGAGAGCTGCAGGAGAGTGGAGAGTGGAGAGCAGATGTGTGAAGCTGCGAAGGCTGAATCTTTCTGACCAATTTTGGAGGTAAAGAAAGTCATTTGACTACAAAAGAGACCATGTCAGCAGAGAATCTGCTGCATTTCAGAGCCAGCTGAGAAACCTGGGCAGACAAAGTGAACAAGACATGCTGTCGCTCTGCAGGAGCCAACAAGGTGCTTTTTGCGCCAGGATGTCCCCGGCAGCTTCGGCTGAGACTCTTAATGACCAACTAGAAAACGACAGACAGCAAACAGATGCCACTCACTGTCAGCTCCTGGTGATTTCTGGGCGTTCCCAGCCAGCCTGAATGAACAGGAGCATCACAGCCGTTTAGTCTCATGTTTTCCTTGAGGGATGCATGTGCTCTTACCTTCTTAATTCTTAGTGAGGTGGACGATGTCATGCATTGCTCTTCATTGTGCTGTCCTCATTTTTGGACCAGGTAATTGAATTTATTTATTCATTTTAATAATTCTGCAAAAGAACCGTCATTTATCACTTGATTGTACATCAGGACTGCTGTTTACCTTCATGTTATTTTTGAGCATAAACTCCCTAACAACAAAATTGTGTTTCGGAGGGCAGTTACCTGAGTACCATGAAAATGGTATCCACTGGGTGGCAGCTTGCTCTATTTAGGGTGTTTAAAAATTCAGTTCGGAAAGACTAGCGAAGTGGCTAATTTAGCACAAGAGTACTGACAAAACGGGGAGGGATATCGACGTGTTGAACCTGACAAGAATTCCAGGCTATATTCCTGGTAACACCAATTTCGCAGTACTTGCTACAGTCAGACAACGTTGGGGGCAGAATGGGGGCGAGACGACAACAGAACACACAATGAATGTTTTATTGATTATTACCGATCATGCCAAGTTTGAGGTTTCATACTTGACAATTTCAGTGCCAGAATATCCGCTGGCGTGTGGAAAGAAGCAGTTTGGTCCTCCTGCTAATGGAGTGAAAGTATATTTTCCCAGTTATGCGCTCACACGTCTTCAAAACCATGAAGAATTGTTCTTCAGATCTCCATCCTGATAAACTGACACTAATATGAAATTAGAAAAAAGCCCTTCTGTCATGAAAACGCCTTAAAACTTCATGAAGCTTTCCTCCATCATTACCACTGCTTGTTGACGCAAAATGCAAAGCGGACTTTCATTTATGAGCTCAGGAGCTAAAACCAGATCACGGGTCTTTTTTCTTTCTTTTTTTTAATGATTTCAAAACAAAAGATAGGATGATACAGAACAGACGACATTTGTGAAAAGTGAAGCTGCTTGTTTGTTGTTTGCCTTCCCTGTAATGGTGGTGATGAATAAATGATGAACGGACTCACTCCGCGTACCTAACCCCCCCCATGGGACGACCTTGTACAGGTTCCCAAATGTTTGTAGAAATGTAGAAAAGTGGGGCCTTTTCTGGTAATCAGGACAGAAGAATCCAGGCCCTGTGAAGCTGCCCTGGACCCCCACTGATGGAGACTCTCCTTTTCCTGTAATACCTGCTATCAAATGCTTTAAGCTCATTCTCGTTGCTGCTCATTGGAATATAAAACATGACCTCAGATTTTCTGTTTGTTTTCTGCTTGGTTTCATTGCCCTCTGTTTTTAAGTCCAGCAGAACCGAGAAGAAACACTGAGGCAAAGCTGAGACGGTCCCTGAAAGGATGCTGTGCAGTCCAGATGGGCGTGAACGGCTCCTGAAATTAATGCAGAGGGACGTTCAGTCAGAATTTGTGGACTTTTCTGACTGTCTCAGTCATTATCGGCTTTTCACCACCTCTCCCTGCATTTCTCTTTCTGTCTCTTTTCCTCACATTTTCAAAGAAAATCAGATGACAGGGGAGTAAAGACGCTGTCCTTAAAAATTTGTCTCCATGTCATTCTCCTCGCTGTTCCGCCTCTGAAGGACATTTCCTCTTTCTTTTTCTTGCGTCTGAGGTCCTCTCAGAGACGTCCTCGCTGTTTTCTCTCTCAGTATCAGGCTCTTTTACACCATTTTCAAGAAAAAAACAGTACAAAACATTAGTTGACTTGTTTTTTATGCACCATTACGCTGCTAGGACTTTATCTCAGCTGCTACATTAAGTTGTTCACTCAGACGTATCAGTGGGGTGTAGAACACACACATTTATCTAAGCATTTGATTATTTTCACCCTCTCAAAGGTAAACAGTCTTTGTAGTATTTTGAAATGTGCCTACCAGGGATGAGTAAACACACTCAGAAACCAATCTAGAACCAGTGTGTGGACTTATATATGCCAGTTCAGGTATATATTTTTTTCATTTTGGTGATTTTTGCTATGTCGCTGTTGCTTCTTCCCAGCCACTATGTTGGCCCCAGATGGTTTAAAAGTGGGGTCTAAAATGGGTCCCACATGACACTGTCCACAGGGTCCAACAGGTACATTTCTCCAAGTGTTGCCGGTGTAACTAAAGCTGTATGTGACCCACAAAAGTATCCCAATTTGTTACATCATGGATGTTTTGCCCACACGTATCTCTTATGGGCACCATATACTTGGCCCACATAGAGGTCTCATTTGGATCCCATAATACTGAAACTATAGGGAACCCATGCCTAGCATGTTAAACTTTAAAGTTCAGGACCTGCTTCCACTGCTCATTTGTTCCCCCAGGGACTAACGACTGGGGAGGTGCACTGACGTAGCGCATAGAAAAAATAGAGGAGGAAGAAATATGTTAAGATAAAGTTGTTATCTCTGTAATTTATTCGCTGTGTAAAACATTTGTTTTTAAAGTATTTGCATGATGTCTAAATAACGAATGATTAAAGGCATTAATGTGGTGAAGTCTGAGAATGACAAGCAATATTTATGAGCACTTCTAGAAATTTTACGAGGTCACAGGTTGGAAGATTTTGTTTGGAACTAGTCACCTTTCCATGAACGCTGAGACACGTTTGCTCCGCAGTCTTACGCAAAAAGTTGTTCTGCTCACATTTCATGAATCATGCTGAATGAGTTGACCACCAGAATGTTTTCAGAGCCAAATCTGAGGATGTTTGACGGCTAAAGCCTGGCTGAAATTGATTCATGTAACAGGCTGATGATCTGAAACATCCTGGCAAATCTGTATCAGAATGACTGAAAAACAAAAGAATCAAGCAACGGTCCAGTCAAAGTTCAGATGGAAAGTTGGTTGTAAAGAGAGATGTGCTTAAACAAATCTCAATGAACAGAAGAAATCCAGAAACAGTCACACAGCACTTCTCACACACTCATCACACTCACTTTTGCAGTTTGAGGGTTCATTGTCTTTGCCAAGGAGACATTGATGGGTGGAAGAACTGGGAACTAAACCACCGAGCTTCTGAAAAGGAGAGGAACACTGTGTCACCTGAGCCCCCCAGGAGACAGGTTAAAAAACAAAAAAAAAAAGAACGAGAAAGTAGGAATGGCTGGCAGAGAAGAGAAAGATGGATTATAGGTGTAAAGGAGAGAAGTTTGTGCTGGTGCTGATTTTCTGTTTAGCTGTGAGGGCAGAACTTTTGTGTCCATTTGTTCGGGGCTATGACTAAAGCGACGCATGTTCCCGTGTTTCGCCAAAAGCAATTTGGAGCAAAACAAAAGAAGTTTGTGTCCTCATTGCTCCTGTTTTATCCAGATCAATCAGCATTTTTGATGGCAGTTGGGCTCCTTTGGTATTACTTGAATGAGAATTGGCTGCTGTTGCTTTTATTGTTCCTTGTAACAGTTCATAGAGTAGTTTAACTATTACAGAGAAGTTCTAAACATATGAGTGGTAGCAACTGAGAAAGCTGAGGACCCTCCTAAGATCTACTGTCTGTGGGAACTTGGCTTTGAGGGCCAGTCCAGCTTCCACGTCTTTGGGGTCTGTCTGGACACCTCCAGCAGCTGTTCTGTAGTTCCGTAGAGCTTGGAGTGCCTTTTGGACAACTTCCACATGATCTTCAAAAGAACCAGAATAACAAGATATGGCATGAAGCACTGATCCCTCAGAGATTCAGCATGTCCTCCATACTTTTCTGAAAGGCAGCAGGTGCATTGGATAGACCAAAAGGGATCCTCACCCACTCAGAAAGTCCCTGAGGTGTGATAAAAGCCATGAGATGGTATGAACCTCCAGCCAAGAAATCTCTGGTGCTGTATCTTAGGAAACTGAACCATGCGTATCCTGAAGTGTCTAGCAGGTCACACATTTAGGGCAGGGGGTGTCTGTCTGGTACAGTTCGCTGACTTAACAGACCATAGTCTACACAGGTGCAATGTGCCATCTTTTTCTCTGTTCACACACATCAGGGGCAGAATAAGAGGACTTAGATGTCAGTATCCACCCTTTCACCAGGAGGTCATGAATATCGTCTTTGGCCTCTTTCAGAAGTGGCTTTGGTATGGATGCATATGCTCTCTGGCCAGGAGATCGTCTTTGAGAGCTATGACCGTCTGAAGGCTTGGGAGACAGCAGATGTCATTTGCATCCTTCGCAAAAACTGCATTTTCCTCAAAGACAATTTTTTGACTTTCCTTCTCTAGGTGATGTATGTTTACAGGCAGGTGCCACAGGGATGCGGCTGATTCAGCATGTGCTGCAGTCTGAGCTGTGATCTCACTGACTGCCATGGAAGATGCTGGGTCATCAGGTGGACTGGCATCGACAACATCCCTCATTGCCAACAGTACCCTTCCAGCCCTGTCCTGGGCTGCAGGTTAGGGTTATATCCACAGGAGGAGAAGGGAGCCAGCCAGGGTTTAGAGGAGTGGACAACACCTTCCATGCCTGATGTTTTTAACGTGTCTTATCAGAAGGAGGCTGAAGTTAGATCACCACATGAAACTATTAAAGCAAGCAACCCTTTAAGTTGGTGTTCTATTATCAATAACAATGAAATGACAACTCACCTTCAGACAGTTTTTCAACAGAATTTTGAATATATATATATATATATATATGTACACACACATATATCATTGACTCAATCTATGATGTCATAAAATTATTACACTGTTTGGAGGATAATATTTTGTCTGGCCCATAAAAAGTAACCAAAATGTTGGTCCATCATCTTGTTACATTGTCAACCAGTTATTACATTTTGGGTTTCATCACATTTATTAGAATTAGCTAGCTTTTGGGCTCTGACCTAGATGGTTTTCACAACCTCGATTAATGTGACGACAACCAGGTACACGACTTTCAGTGAGAAGACTAAAGACACGCAGGAGAGGTGGGAGGGCCGCTGATTTACACATGACTTCACTGCTTAAAAGCTTGAAACTCCCCACCAGCCACGTTCAATTTTCAGTTTTCTGGACGGAAGCTGAAGAATCTTCAGTGAGAAAAAAAAATCATAAGTACAGTTGCCTTGATTCAAACCTCTGAGAGCTACCGTGACCTGGATGACACACCAGCAGAGGAGCTCAGATTTCACCCATCAACCACCTACAAAACAGCCTTGGAGCTCCGACTCATATTGTTTCACATCCATTTGCACCTTGATATTGTGAGCAAAACCAGGTACAGGGACAGAAGACTTAATGACCCCGAGGAGCCATGGCAGTATCACTGATTTACTGACTTTTTTCAAGCCTTTATTTAACCAGGAAAGGCACATCCTTTTGCAGGATTGTCCAAGAGGCCACAGTTAAAATAAAGTTCTAGGGTCAAACATACATAAAAAACATTTGCACTAAATACTAAAAACATAATTAAAATTAAAATATATCGCAAAACAACATGAAGTGAGAGCAGTGCATAAAACAAAGCATCTACACACAGATGGGTCTACTAAGAGCTTTTCCAGAATAAGAAGTCCAGTCACCTTGATTCAGACTTTTGAGTGTTACCATGTCCTGGATGATTGACAGTCGATGCTAGCAAGAGCCTTGAAGAATCATTCAGCTTCAGCATCTTATCTCTGTGTGGTTTTACACGTTCCTGCCTTTGCTCTTCCTCTAAAGCGAGCTGTACAGTTGTGAGCAGTTTCAGAGATGGGATCTCAACTCCACCTCCTAAAAACCAACGTCCATAAGATAAGATAACACAAGATAACATAAGATGTACTTTATTGATCCCAGAACTAGGAAATTATTGATTGGTGATGAGCAAATCTGTAAATATGTGATTGAAAAGTATAGTTCTTGTAGTGGTACTTTTGAACAAAAGGTGTCAGGCACTCCATTAAAATTTAGGAAATTGTTTCAGCTTTTGAAAAAAAGGCTCCATTAAGGTAGGATTAGGATTTCTGGACGATATCAGTCATGATATTTGAAATAAACCATCAAAAAAACACAGAAAGTGAGCTTCTGCAAGTACTCCTTGATAAAACAATCGTGAACCTATTATGACCTTTCCATAGTCTCAATGAATTATTGAATTTTTACATTTTTGTTTCATTATTTGTTTATTTATTATCTATTCGTAGGTTTGACTGTTAACAATTACAAGCCCTGCAGCCTCCAACCTAGAGTATTAGTATAAGCTACTGCACTGAGCTAGCAGCAGATAGGCAACACATTCATTTAGAGCACAGTTGAAGCAGCATTTCTGAAATGTCTGCAATTTGGAAATAGCTTTTGGGGTTTGGAATTTCATGTGGTGGAGAGGATCAAGCTGCATTTAATACCAACATGATACGACACCTGAAAAGCACCTCTGAACAAAACCCGACCCAGACAAAGACCCCGAGCAAACCAAGAAAGAAAAATAAGACTTTGAAGAACAAAGAGAGTTTCCACAACAACAGCAAAAGAACCAAAATGATCACAACCAAGATAGCTGAATTTGAAGTGTTGGATGACCAGTCGTTGTCTGTGGCTGTAAACACTGGATTTTGCTGTGTCACAGAGCACAGCTCTAACAGGCCGTTACCACGAGCTACGTGACAAACTGTTTGGTCTTATAGAAGCTGTATCTGCTTCAGGAGTTATTTGTTGTTGTTCTTTTTCCTTTTGTTCTTTCCTATGGATTGTATGACATCGGGACTCAGAATATATTTACAGTACGAGGCTCCAACAGTGAGCAGGAGAAAAAAAAAAGTATTTCTTTTTAACAGTTATCTGAAAGTGAGGATGTACAGTTTGGAAGACTAAAATACTGCAGCCACCCAGTCAGACCTGCATATGCTTTCTCCTGATAAGAAACACCATTAAGGTCCCACATGGCAGTTAACACATACAAAAACAGCATTATTATCTAGCGTCCGGCCCACTAATGCATGGATGAAGGTCAGCGCTGCTATTAGAAGGTCACAGTAGCAATGAAGTGGCTTTAGTCTCGTTTCTTAAGGATGAAAGGGTACACTTGAGAGTCTTAGACAACATGTGCACGCACAAAGCCAAAGACAGACATCATTTCTGACATAATGTCATAGTTTATTAATGTATGCTTCACATGTATGAAGAGAAAAGGACATCGGGGAGAACACTGAAGGTAAAGTAAAATAGTAAAGATATAAAAAAGTAATGTGAAGAGAGGATGAGGAGAGAGGTGAGGAATAGAAAGAAGAGTTGTGGATGAGGGGAGATGAGGAGTGGGCTGAAGGAGAGAAGGGTTGATGCAGCACTGGTGTCTTAGTGTTTGGAAACCACTTATGAAAGTGGGATTCTCACTCTTCTGGGGTTTTTACCATCTATTTTACAAATGGTATCGTTGGAACATGACAACACATGATCCTAGTAAACACACTCGTGCATGAGTGTGTGTGTGTGTGTGTGTATACTTCCTACAAGGCCTCTCCTGCACTAAATCAGAAGAAAAGTTTCATGGAAAATAGTGTTGGTGCCATTCACTTTAAATCTGGTCACAGCAAATTTAGCACTTAAAGCCAACAAGCTCCATTTATGGCATTTTTGGAAAAAAATCTTTTTCTCTCTGGCAGAAACTAAATGCCCCGAAGCGAATCATATTTTTTAGACAGACACACACAGACAGAGGAAATATTTAGGACCCATTTTAAGATTTATTTCTATGTCATTGTATTCCTGTGTTTCAACTGCATACAATTTCCATCCATTTGAATTCCATAGATTTATAGATTTAACATAAACAAACTAACAAACGTAAAGTGGATCCATATATTGGTTCTTAAGTATTTGAAACTAATTAGATTTGTTGATGATAAATACAGAAATGTCAATATGTATCTAAAACACATTTATTGGTGTCATTACATAAACATGATTAATTGTTTCATTTACATTTGACTGACAAATATGCATCTCAATAAGTTTATTACCCCTTTTTTATGCTAAATCTATAGAATTCAGATGGATGCAAATTTATGTGTAACTGAAATACATGATTGTAAAAATGAGGTCCAAATATTTCTGTGGGTTCAGTCAGCAGTGCTCTCTCTGAATGCTGCATTAGTTTTTGTATTGTGGAGTTTGTCCTGAGCGCATTCTGAGCATCTGTCTGTTAGGTCCTGGGTGGACAACTGCATTAGTGGGTTAAGATCTTTGCTAAGTTCTTTTTCTGGACTGTGACTCACTGCTGAAGGGGTAAAAGCAGTTACGCCAACCATCTGCTTAATTAAAGAAGAAGAAGACAGACAATGGATCACCTGAGGTGATGGAGAAGATGAGGGCAGACTCAAGTTGTAGACCTCAGGATACACTGGTTTTGGAGTCAACAAGGCATATCAGCACCCTGGAGAGCGCTGTGCCTTTGGAGGAGCACATGGAGGAGTATGAGGGTCTGGTCATAAACAGCTGCCAGCGATGATGATGCTGAAGGAGGTCAGGCTTTTTTTAGGAGTTTCTCTGCAGGGTCCGTGCTGCGCTTGGCAGACGGAAGAGGAAGAATGTCATCCAGAAGATGCAGGAGTCTCAAGGTGGCTTTGGATTAAGAAGGTGGAGTTTTGGTAACAGCTGGCCGGGCAGAAGGGTGTATGATTTTCAAACAGATGGTGACGGAAAGGGAATCTTTCTTTAACCTGTGGAAACCAAAAAGGAAAAATAAAGATTAAAAAAGCATTTACACAGTTATGATTAATACATTACATTTTACCTTTTAAGCAAGCAAGGAAGCAACGTTTCCTTTGCATCATCAGGCTGAAATTGAAGATGTCATCATTTACCTTCTTCTTACAGACAGAGCAGACAGCAGTCAAGGACGTGGTTCCTGGAGTTCCTCCAGTGGTTTTAAAACAATTCAACCTGCACAATGTAAGAAACTCTAGAAAACACAAGTGAATGCTCCCACAGTCACCTGGATAAAGGAATACCTCCCAGACAGACCATAGTTTCTCAGACTGAAGGGCTCTTCGTCTGATCCAGTTTTAGACGAAGACGAGTGTCATTTCCTCTGCAGTCATCAGCCTGGGCAGCAGCATACAGGCGGTGACTCAAAGCTCAAACTGGAAGAAAAAATAAAGGCCAGCTCAGTGCTTTGGACTGCTCTGAAGGCCCTGGAGCTGATTGTGAGGAGAAGGATGTTGTACAAGCTACTAATCATAATGGACAACTGATCCCACCCACAGCAAAACATACTGATGAAACAATGGAGTGTCTTCAGTCAGAGACTTCTCGAGCAGGTCAGTCCTGCCCACTGCAGTGACCTTTTAAAGACTGTCTGTGCCAGAACAAGGGACTCCTAGATAAAATGCATGATCTACCTGCGTGTGTTAGCCTTTTGCTTTTTACTGATCAGTTGCACGATGCAACAATTTAAATTTCATTTCAACTCTGCTCAGTTCTGGCAAACTACCATTTTGTAAAACAACTTTCTCATTTACATTGCTTTCTGATGTATTATTTGGCATTTGATAAAGAAAGATATCACAAAGCTTGAATAAAAACAGTTTTTTTTTTTGCATCAACACCCCAGACAATGTACCAAAAGGAGTCCCATTGTACTGATTGTAGTTATTAATCAAAACCAACATTTGGACCAGAACCAACGTAATCTTCTCCATGTCAGTTATTTCAATTATTTGAAATATTTACTATGTGACCACAAAAGGTTCATTTGTGATTCTATTCACTTATTTTAGAATCACAAAGATATGTCCTTGAGATATGTAATTGGGCATATTTGCTGCAAGTAAATTGTCAAAAATCCATTTGGGTTAAAAAAAAAAAAAAAAAAAAAAGAAAAGAAAGAAAAAAACTAAACTCAAATAATCACTTATAATCACAATCATCAAGTTAGTCATGATATTAATTTGCGGTTGTATTGCCCAGTTTTAAGTGACCGTCTTTAATAACTGCCTAACTAGCTAGCTAGTTAGCTAACTAACTAACTAACTAGCCAACCAGCTAGCTAGCTAGCTAACTAACGTTTTGAAACTCCTCCTCCAACCCTCCAGCAGCTGAAGGCCGTCAGTGCAGCTTCAGTAAGTTCCTCCCTGACCTGCTGATGCTGCAGATGCATCCTCTGACCATCCAAGTATTTATATATTTAGTACCACATGTTTATATAAGCTATGTTTATGCCTTTCCTCTCTCTATCCTTCATCCTCTCTATCCTGTCTGCCTCCTCTTTTCTTCCTTTCTCTCCTCCTTTTCTTCCTGGCCATCAGCAGGTAGGTCCTCCCAGTAGGTCCTCCCAGTGATCCAGGTTCTGCTCAAGGTTTCTTCCCCTTAAGTCGAGCTTGTCAGCTGTTTGGCTTAAAGGTTTTTCTGCCATTCTTACTTATAATTGCTTCATTTAATACTGAATTATATTACTAATACTCAATGATATTTGCTAGGGAGTCATGTCCTGGGTCTCTGTAAAGAATCTAGAGGTTATTTGTATTGTAATAGATAAATGAAATCAAATTTAACTGAATTTGCAGAAACATTCTGAATCCATTGACATTCGTGTCATTATTACTGGAAGGACTGGAAGAGAAATCAAGACTTGGATTTGTTGCTGAGTGTTGTCGACATCTTCTTATTTTGTGGATATTTACATTTGTGTCATTATCTGCAGATGACACAATTACAAATATACATATCCACTAGAACCAAAACACAACTCCCACCTCAAATCATTCACCAACTTCTCATCTAACTTCCTCAGAGCTCTAATCAACTGCTCCACAGGCTTTCTAGACCTGATCTTATCAATCAGTTCCACTGCCATCGAGCTTTCACCAGCAGTCTGTAACCTGGGCGTCATCTAGAACTCTTCACCGATGTTCAAACTGCTCATCAAATCTGTCCCAAAATCTAGATTCTTTCACCTCTGTCACTCACTCAAAACTCTGAACATGTCATCCACGCATTCATAACCTCACGTTTGCACTACTGCAGTGGAGTCCTGTCCAGGGTGTCTAAAAGAAAACTGTTGGTCAAGCTTCACCACATCCAGAGCTCAGCTGTCAGGATCCCTGTCAGGGTCCAGGATCCACTAGACCCTGGCAGCACATCACACCGCCTCAGACGCCTCCAGGGGCTCCCAATGAAACAGTTCATTCAATACAAGATACCCATACTGAACCATCATTTTTATTCAGTACCCATCTGTTTAAACTGGCTTTTAATTGTTTTTTTGGGAAACTTGGAGAATAAATGTGATAATCCTGGCTGCCTCTAAAAGTTACTAAGTCAGTTTAAGGATTTCTTTTTAATGCAATCTCAAATTTATCTTCACACACTCTTCAGTTCACTCTGTTCTTGAGCACTGTTTGCTTTATAAATGTTTAAAACTTTCTGTTCAAACATGTCACAACTCACTATGCTGTTAATGAAAATATGGTTACTGTAAAACCTTTTTACTTTTTGTCAGAGCCTCCAAAATTATCTCTTCACCACCAACGCTGGCCACCATTGGACACACATGAGAGCAAACGTTGAGCGTGCAAGCAAACACATAATGACTTCAGAAGCACAAGAGCTCTCATGCACACGTTAGCTCTCGTCTGTGAGTGTGTAGGAGGGAAAACCTTTCAGTAACACTACTCCCTCTCAAGTGGCTGCGCTCTCACAACAGCCTGTATGTGTGTGATGAAATTAGTTTGTGCATGCATCTTTATTTGTGTGATTAGATGCACGGCAGAGTTGAGTTTGATGTGTGTTTCTGCAGATTGTTTGCCTGCGTGTGTGTGTGTGTTTGAGCAGGACAGAGGAGTGGGCCTCAGCTTAACTGAAGCCTGTGTGATGTCACCGTAGGTCAAGTGGTCCTCTCAGCTAACTGAAGACCAGCAGCAGCTAGCTGTGTCATGCATAAACACCACTCTATTAGTCCTTTTTAAATGCAATGATTAGTATGATTGAGATGGAATTAGATGAATCGAAATGAAGGAGTGAGCAAATATTTTCTGTAGTACAAAAAAACACATTTGCTTAAATGTAGAAAATTTTAAACCTTGTCTAACTAGGCCTATTTTTTCAGATTTCTGTTCCACATTCCTCATTAAAAGTGAATATATCTCAGTAACTATGAGATGTATTATAATTGGAGCAGTTTCTAAGATGTGGGTGTCTGCACAAGGTACTGCTTGATGGATTTGGGTGACTGACACCTCTATGGAACCTTCACAGAGAGAACAAATGATGGGCAGTTCACAAATCCACATCACTTCAGGCATTATCCAATCAGAATGAAGAAACAATGGGATATCTCCTCAGAATCGCCCTCAGTAATGAAGGTTTTGCACACTTCTACTGGGAAAGTATTTCACATATGTCCAACCAGGAGGAGGCCCTGATGTAGACCCAGAACATGCTGGAGAGATTTCCCCTGGAAGGACTGGAGGGATTGGCTGGGAGGGAAGCCTAGACCTCAGCGGTAGTAACTGGCGGGAGGGTGGGTAGATGTATGGACTGACTACTGCTGACAGAAATCACATAAAACATCATAAATTACTTTGACTCGACATAAAGTCTTAGGACAACATAAATCAAGTGGGATAAGATTTGTGATAGAAAAACACCAAAGATTCACAAACTGGGTTTTCAAAAGTTGTTTTCTATGCTTCTGTTTTTGTCACCTGGTCCTGAACCTTGTCTTTGTTGAATATAGCAGCTGGTTACTAAAACGGGTACTCATTGCATGACATATTGTCATCTTTTAGCAGTAAGATCTCCTACTTGCTTGGTCGTATTTACGTGGAGGTGTTTGCTATGCTGCGTGCGTGTATAATGTTCTGTGTGATTAAAACTGGCTTGAATGATCTGTGGCGCCTGTCCAGGGGCGGTTTTTGGGAAGAGGTAAAGGGATCTTATGGAGGTGATATTTTTGTTTCTTACCACTTGAACTGCTCACTGCCATCACAGCATGAGTTTTACATGTAAATTTAGGTCAATCGTAATCCTCAAAGAAATTGCTTCCTTTTCACCGTCTCTCCTGATTGCACGTTTCCATGAAAGACTTATATTCTCTACAGGAATGAACTAATGAGGAACATTAAAAAAAAAAATCTATAATCTATCTACCTAGAACTCTTTAATTTTTAAAAATATTTGTTTCCACGCTGTGCTCGCTACCTAATTGCAGTCCTGGGCTTTGCACTCCCTCTGCCAACGTGGGAGGGCCCTGCGCCGAGCTCCAGTCTCCTTCTTTACTGTGAGTGAGCAGACCTTCTTTTCACCTGAGGGTCGGGACGTCCCGTGTGGAAGGATCACGTTATTCCAGCCAGATCCTCCCCGCCCCCTGAGGTACCCCGGCCCGGACTACTGCATGTTTTTGTGAGGTAGCATTAGCTACGCAAGGAAACACGGGGAGAACATGCAGACTCAGGGTATGGGTGCTGATGACGCAGAGGCAAACACGCCCCCAGCACCCACAGCACCCAGAATACTTCAATTTAAAATTGTCAACGATTATACTGTATATGATTTATTATATACAATATGATACATAATAGCATCCAAGCAGCTGTTTCACTTAAAAAAGGGCATGAACAGCACAAACCAAACTATAGAGCAGTTTAGCTCACATAAACGTATTCTAAATTTTGCTCAGGTCCAAATGTAATAAACATGACAGGGAAGCAAACACTGGGTTGGTTGCAGTCTGTCAGTATAAAATACACCCTTCGGTGTAAGTTTTCATTACAGTTAGAGTTAGAATTAGAAAGAACAGGCTGATATATCAGCTGTGTTTGGACCTCCACCTGGTTCATCCTTGGCTAAGATTTACAGACGGCTGAAGGTGCTGCATTCACCTGTTCAAACAATTATACACAAGTGTAAGCATCATGGGAATGTCCAACCATCACAGTGCCCAGGAAGAAGACGGGCACTGGCAACCCTTGAAATCAGACTGGCCACTCTGCCTGGCCACCCCCACCAGAGCTGCCAATCACTTTGTTTGTACTGCACATAGATTAGCGTTTCAAATTGGAAACTTAAGACTGCACACTCTTTACCAGTTAGTGGAAGTAATGTTCCTTTAACACATTTGCCAACTGTCAATGAATACCACAAGAAAAAGAAGAAGCTTCAGGCTGAAGACCAATTTTCCCTCCTTTTTAACGTCACGTTCCTGTTCACAACATTGGCAATATTTAGAAAGATCCTTGGCGATGCTAAGTGTATCTCAGACACGCCTCAAACACCATCACTTGACCTTGAAAAAGTTGTGGACCTAATCTATGCTCTGCAGGAGACTTTAGAGGACTGTAGGGTTGGACTTTGTTTTGATGATCTTTGGCAACACATGATGGAAACTGGAAATCAATGTAATGCTGCAGATGTGGAGAGAAAATACACTCAATACATCTGTGTGTGCGCAGCACTTGATGTGTGTGTGTGTAAACCTGTTTGTGTGTAGCTTTGTTTAGCTGTATGTGTAAAACACGATTTGTAAAATGTAATGTTGGAAAATGATAATTATGAATTTAAAAAGCCTCCTACACACAAAAATTGTTAAATACGCACGCACAAATCACCTGATACACACACACGCAAAACTATATTTATGTCCAGATCAGCACGAGTGGTTTTGAGAGACTTTTCACGCCACAGATTTGTCCATAAATGGTGCGTTTAAGTGCTGGTGGAAAGCTGGGTCATCTGAATTTACTTCAGCTCCAGCCTTATTTCCCCCGACACTTAGTTCCCTTGAAAACTTGTAATGAATTGTGAAAACAAATGTGGATCTGTGTAAAAAGGAATATCTCAGTACCTCATGGTTATAATACATTTACTTTGTAATATTCTAGAATTCCTTATATGGACATATATGCGTTTATGAGTTATTCAAATGTAATTAGATGCTTTAAAGCAACGACCGCTGGGTGCTGGACCGGTTCTTTGGCTGGAAAAAAAATGACAGTTAAATCAGGAAGCAAGAAGACGGCATGACAGTGGTCTGCCCTCTGAAGGAAGTACAAGTTAAACCTAAACGCTTTGCTATCCGATTACAATGAGACAGCCAGTATTTCAGACCATTTCAGATAATGTTTTATGTGTCTGGTACTTTGATTCTCTGTCCTCCACACATTTCTCTGTTAGCAGGAATTAATGTGAACTAAGTTACTTCATACGTCAGTACAGTTTAAGACAACATGTCGTTGATCCATGAAAGTCATCTCTGAATTTATCACCAGGCTAACCTGTTTTTATGATGCTGACTAGCATGCCAGGCGTGTCTGCCCCGTCCCCCTCCACTGGTCCAGATCCCGCCAATTCAACAGGCCTTTTCTATTAGCCTGGCAGATAAATTAACCAAAGCTTAGTTTAGTCCCAGTATCTGAAGTTCTATTCATACTGAGTTAGTGGAGTTCACAGCTTACGACTGGCGAGAACATTAAAGGGCCATCCCGCCGCATTTTAATGCAACAAGCCCATTTCATAAAAGGTGAAAAGGGGGATGATGCTGCCACCCCCTGACCAAGGGGGTGGCAGCATCATGTTGTGGGGGTGTGTAGCTGCAGGGAGGGCTGGTGCATTTCCCAAAATAGATGCATCTCAAGACATCAGCAGGATGTTAAAGCTTGGACAGAAGTGGATCTTCCAAATGGACAATTGCTCGAAACATACCACCAAATTAGTTACGACGTGGTTTAAAGACAACAAAGTCAATGTTTTTGGAGTGACATCACAAAGTCCTGATTTCAATCCTGTAGAACATTTGTGTTCAGAGCTGAAAAGGCATGTGTGAGCAAGACGACCTACAATCCAGTTCTGTCAGGAGGAACGGACCAAAACTCCAGTAAACTATTGAGAGAAACCCAAAACATTTGACCTATTGTCATATAGTTTAAATGCAAAACCACCAAACTTATGGTTGCATATGTAAGCTTGTTACTTTGAGGAAAGCAATTAAAAAATAGATCTAAAACATTCTCTGTCTCTCATTATTCTGGCATTTAATACGTAGAAATAATTAATGTAATCCTAACTGATCCAAAACAGGAAAACGATAGTTGGACTTAGTGTGTGTACACGGTGAAGAAAACAAACAAACAAAAAAAAAAAGGTTTATGTGTCTTTTTATGTGGTTTCATCTGAGTGTAACTACTACAAGTCCTTCTAAAGTCTTTTGGTGGATAAAATACCGTAAACGTGGCTAAAAATAGTTGATTTAATTTGTATTTGTAGAGACATAATCAGAGGATATTAATTTTAAATGCTAAATGTAAACATTCAGAGACTAATTATATCAAAATATCTTCAAATCACTGGTTTACAACTGCAGAAATGTGAACACAGTCAGAAATGCACAGGCATGGATATTAACATAAATATCCTGTTAGCAAAAACACGGGATTTGTGGTAATTCCTGAGATTATCACTCTTATCCCATCTTAATCTTTAAGTAGGAGTTTTAAACGCGTTTTACTTTTCTGAGATAAGCCATGTGTTTGTAGAAAAAGATGATACCATCACCCTGAGGGTGTGTAGACACACAAACAGAAGCGCACACGTCTGCCTGCATCCCTCCATTTTCATCTTTGTTAGCAGCGACACAAACAGCTTTAACGTTTGCAGCAGTTTGTACCGTAAAGTCACATTCTTAAGTTGTGATATCTAGTGGATGTCGCCCATCAACACTAGTTAAGACAAAAAAAATAAAAAAATTTTTAAAAAGTACAGTTTTTTCAAATTCTACAAAAGGACAAAGGGACACGTATGAATTATTTGGTTCCTGCTCCTGATCCTTTTATGTGGGTGTCATCTGATTGTAGTTGGTCTTCGTACAGCCGTAGATGAACAGCATAACCTTTTAAGCAGCACCATTTACTCATTTAAGTCCTCCCTTACAGCTTCCATGGTTTTGTAAGAACAAAAATTGTCTGAGCAAATGTGAGCAGCTCTATAAAAGAAAACACTTTCAAAAGAGGAAGAACCTGAGTCCAGCTCTATGTAAGGGCAAATAAGTGTCCTGCTACCTTCAAATCAAAATTTTTGGAAGTTGAGAAAGCACATTTCAATATAATCACAAAATTAATATATTACAAGCTGACAAAAGTAGTAGCAGTAGTGGAAAAATCCGCCGTAACAAGGACTAGATATTGTGTCAGCTCCCCCTCATCTCTCTGTCCCTCCACTGGGTGCAGATTAGGGGTGTAACGGTACACAAAAATCACGGTTCGGTACGTACCTCGGTTTTGAGGTCACGGTTCGGTTCATTTTCGGTACAGTAAGGGGGAAAAAAACACAAAACTAGAACTTGCTTTTCGTTTAATTTTCAACTTTTGCAAACAATGTTTTATACATTTTCTTACAAAAATGAAACATTAAAAAATAAAAAAATTATATATAAATAGGAATAAAAAATAGAATACTGCTTAAATTTTTTACCAAGTTTTCCAATAAATAAAATATTCTCAAATTAAACAAAATATAAAATATGAATTTCATACCGGGGCTCAATCACCTTAAACATGTGTTTAAAACCTGTGTTCTCAACAACTGAGTATGGTCGCAGGTCCGCCGCTATGAAAACACCAATGACATTAGTTATTGCTTTAGCCCCATCTGAACTGGGAAAAGGCTGTTTAAATGTGAAAGGTAGCTGCACTGACAGTGTGCTTGTTTTTTTCCTTGCAGCAGTGATATTCACAATCATTCTGGTGCCGTTTCAAGTGCGTTATGAAGTTTGACGTGTTGCCAGAAACATGCCCGATTGCTGTTGAACAATGTCGGCACACTGCTCTCGTCTTATCCACTTGTCTTTGTCCAAAGTGTTCCCAAACTGGAGACCTTAAAGATAAGGGAGGGTCTTCAAGCTCCGGCTTCTTGTTTGCATCAGCTTGTTTGTTTTTTTCTGCTAGCAAGAAAAAAAAAAAAAAACTCACGGGGGAGTCAAGTGTTGACTACAAACTTCCAGTCCGCCACTTAAGATGTCCGTGTGGAAACTTGGATTTTATGCTCTGCGCGCAAAGCAAGTTTTGTTAACTCACTACTGTTAAACATTGTATTCAGATCGGTACACATCTGTACCGTACCGACAGCCCTGTACCGAAACGGTTCGGTACGAATGTGTGTACCGTTACACCCCTAATGCAGATTGTGTCAAAGTGGAGTGAAAACTGGGACTGAGTTTCCAGGGCCCCAAATGGGGGGAGTGTCATGAAGGGGGGTGTATGGTGGAGGACCCAAATACAGGAGAGCAGGCAGGAGTAATCCAAGATCAGGGGTCCATTTCACAAAGCGGGTTATGTGGAAACTCCGAGTATCTTGAACCGGAACTCAGAGAAACTCTGAGTTTTCCGTTTCACAAAGAGGGGTTACTGAACTCTGAGCCAGAGGGTTCAGCTGAACCAGTTTCACAAAGAGGGGTTACTGAACTCTGAGCCAGAGGGTTCAGCTGAACCAGTTTCACTGGCTGTAACTGATACTCAGAGTCTGTTACCGCGGCAACTGACTCCCTGAACTAAACCTGGTCAGGAGCAGTTTTACTTCAGTCCCTTTCTGTCTCTTCCCCTTTTTAAAACGGATTCATTCAGATTCAACTGAATCCAAAAGTTGAATCTGAAAACCTCTGATATAACGATCATTTTGGCAACGTCTGAACGATGAAATGTCACACAAATGACCTGTGTCTGACAGACCTGCCCCAGGCTTTATAATGCCCCCTTCACATCTCTGACTGCCCCCTCATATATGCCTGCCTAGAACCGGCCCTGCATCAACCTGGAAAGGTTTGAACTTCCAAAAGATTTTGAATTTCAATTTTCTACTAAGAAAGATTCACATTTGGAATCCTTAATTAATCTCTGAAGGGAAATTAATTGTTGCAGTAGTTGTGTAAGTCTCTTCAATAATTCATTCTTGAAGGTTCTAGCTGTGTTCAGGAAGGATCTCCTGACTACAGATGGGATTGAACTCTTCACAACAGACTTAGGGAAGATATGCAACATCTGGCTACAAACACCCCAAGGTCACCACATGCTAACATACTCCGAGAAAGAGAGAAGAAGCCAAGAGTCGTGCATCAGACCCTAAAGGTCTCTCTTGTTTTGAAGGGTTACCTGGATAAACCTCCTGATGTTCATTAAACTGTATATTAAACAAAACGACTAATGGAACAATGTCCGAGCTGATTGGCCTTAATGTCTAAAATCATGTTTAGCAAAAATAAACACAGCATTCCAGCTCAAACACCTCATACCTGTTGTCAGGCGTGGCAGTGGAGGGGTGAAGACCTGGGGTTATTTTACAGCTACAGGGCAGTGCTCACCTGGGTCATTCATTTTGGACAACGATCTGAAGCACACCAACATATCCACACCAGAATATCTGACAAGTAAAGGAATCAAGGTTTTGGAACGGCCTACTCGGGTGCCTCAACTCAACTGAAATGCTGTTCGACCTTATAAGAACTGCTTAAGAGAACTGAAGCAATGACGTAAAGAAAAACAAAAAAATCCCTCCTCTGATGTGAGAAACTGATAAAGTCAAAGGAATGACTCCTTCACGTTAAGGTTGAACTATAAGCCATTGAATCATGTGGGGAACTTAGTATTGTACACATTATTTCTTCTTTTCAGCTTCAAAATGGGTAAAGTATTAAAAAATGAACAGTAAAGACAAAGACTGACTGCAATCAGGTGATTTATTTTTTTCCAATTATGTTTTTATACAAAATAATGATTAAAAGAGTGTGTACTAATTCTTGCGTAGAACTGCAGAACCAGGCGAGAGGGAGTATAGAAGGTGGATTGATCCATTAGCTTATTTGTTTGTTGTCTCTGGTTGAATGAAAACACTTTTTAGACCCTATATTTCTCTATTTGCACTTACTAGCAGGACTTTTGATGTGTGTCATGAGTCTAGATGTGCCCTAAATGTCTTTACTTCTTTTATGCATGGCTAAAATATCAAACGAGTCAGTGAAAGAACAGGCCTCATGATCATCAGTCAGCATGTGCTGCTGATTTACAATATCTTCCTGTTTGTGTTGTACTTGCCACTCTCTTTACAAACAAAATTCACAAAGCTTTTGATTTTTGACAGTCAAGAAGCTTCCCAAGTACAGTGTGGAACACATGGACAGAGTTTGCTTCCACAGGCACAGCCCAGTGAGGAGGAGGACTCGCTCAAGACCCAACAAACGACAAGGAAACTCAAGGAAGCTTAGAATGCAGAAACGGCCTCAAGGACACCAGCACTGCAGCAACAAGGATTTGGCCGAAATCTTAACATCCTTAGAGGAATGAAAAATATTCTCAGTCCCTCATGTGCAATTCAGGACAGTAACCTGAAAGACTTTAGCCAGAGGAACCCACACTCCAAGTCCAGCTGGTGCAGAATAGATGCAGAGAGGAGAAAACAAGCCTGACAGAAAGCAGTTCAGCATTTCCTTTGCACAGAAAAAGCTGCAGCCTCCCTTGTGGTTATCACTCAAGACTAATGCCAACTAATTGTTCTTCTTCCCAAGAGGTTAATTAGCCACCAATACAAAAACACTTCTCCCAATTACAACAGATGTTGTGAAAGTTACATTTCACAGTTTAACTGTGCATAAATCTCAGCTAATATCAGACTGTTATTGTTCACTGCTTCCCATGTAGTTTCTAATGTAACCTCAGTCCCAAACTCGTATAGAGTGCTTTCAACCCCTATGTGACACAAGCAAAACATGACTTCCTAAACGTCATTTCTGTCTTTCATAACTGTAACATAACCTGCTGCTGATGTTTAGATTGATTGAGTGCTGTGTCCTCAAATGTTTCCTGTCAACCACTAGCAGCTTGCTACACAATGACCATGTTTTTAGCAAGACTACAAGTACTTAAAGAAATGAGACACATATCTCATCTTATATACTGTTTCTGTTAATATTTAGCCTCATTTAGGCCCATGCACTCACAAAATCCTTCAATCCGTTAACTTTCACTCATCTGAGATTGGGTCGGAATACGAGTGGAACAAAAACAGGAATAAAATGTGCATTCACAATAATATTTAGGCCTAAGTTTAAGATCTATGTATTTTAATTGCATTTAAATTGTCTATCCATTTGAATTACATTGCTTTAAACAGGCTAGTACTTACTAACGTAATGTGATACATATTTGTCAGTCAGATGTAAATTAGATGATTAAGAGTGAGATTTATGTAATAATACCAATAAACTCAACATGTTTTAAATACATAATGACAGATTTGTGTGTTTGGCATTAATAAATCTTATTTGTTTCAAATACTTAAAGAAGCTAAATACAATACAACCACTGGTTTTCATTTTATTTATGTTTACATTTGACTTTTGACTTCCAGGTGGCAGCACCAATGGATCGTGCAGATTCTATTGGATTGGATTCTCCAATCAGAACGACATCGGTAGAGGACAAAATAACACCCATAATGGCAGATATATGAACACCAATGGATGACGTGTCAGTTTTGCATGAAAAACTGATTGAAGGTGTTGTTAATTGTGTGATATTTACAGTCTTATAAGAATAATTCAAGTCACATTACACGACATGTAATCAGTAGATAATCAGTTTACAGCATTTTGCACTGTGATTAAACACATGTTGAATCATGGCTACAATAGAAATAAATCAGTGTTTTTCAGGATCTAACTTCATGCAGCATCATGGCATCATTAGCAGGCTGCTGCTAACATGCTAATGCACAGATCACTCAAAATGGTGTCTCAAGTCTTTTTCTTCTATATTTGAGTTACACACTCGCTGTTGTTGCTAGGCTACTGTGGTGTGTAGATGCGCTGATGTTCACCTTATTTCATAGAGTGTTCCTATTGGTTGGTTAGCTGACAGAGATGGTAGAGGCAGCAACAGGCCGTCACACTCGGAGACGATTCCACCAAATTTCTGACACTGCTGACATCTGTCTCAGCCGTCTTGGGTCACAAGATGGTTCTGTCTTTCACCTTTGCTCCCATCTCACTGTGAGATCTACCACCACCATTTTTGAGGTACAATGGGTAATTTTTCTCATGATTGTCCATCATTTGTCTGAGACTGCCAGAATTATACGTCGTGAACCTGGCATTAGACTCTCCTGTATCAGTCATCACCTAAACCATCATGAACCCTACTACGGCCTGGTTGAGTTTGGTTCAGTGTGTTCTGTACTGATGGGAATGGCTGAAAATGGGAGAGGTACCAGAACCATTTCACAACATTTTTGCTAAGAGAATGGTGTGGTGGGGTGTGGTTCTGCTCAGCTGCAGGGGAAAGGAAAAAGAAAAGCTCAGGAAGCAGCATCTGTGAGGGTTAGGGTCTGCACTGCATCTGCCAATCAAGGTCCCTCGATTTCAGCAGCAGCACCAGGGGAGACCAGGGGCCTGTATCATAAAGCCGGGTTAAGTTTTCCTGGGTTCCTCAGACCTATCCAGTTCAACTTAGCCTAACAAACCTCAATCAGGGTGATTGGTATCACAACGCTGTCTACCAACTCAGTAACTCAACTCAGGTTTGTCATATCAAGATCAGCTGAATCTGTGCTTGTTGTGACGTGACAGTCATGTTTAACTTTGTGTAAAAGACAAAAATGAATTCAGTGTAAGCATGTACCTGTAAAAAAAATGAGAATACTTCCATTGTGTTTTTGGTTCATATAGTTCTCATTCAAGTATGGAGTTCAAATGACTTTTTTTTCTAAACTACCCCATGTTTAATTCCACATTATTCATTATTTTAAATCGAGGCTACCTGCGTGTCACAATAATGCTGTCCTCCAGCACCACTCAAAACCAATTGTTACTGCTGCATTTGGGGTAGTGATGGGAAGTTCGGCTCTTTTCAAAGATTCGACTCTTTAGGCTCGGCTCCCTTAAAAGAACCGGCTCTTATGGCTCCCAAATGGCTATTTAGTATCATTTAGAGCCTTCTATTTTAGCCTAATTTACCAATTATGAATGTTTTTTTGTGTTGGTAAGCAATTA